>SNQJ01S0135898.1:6432-17539 GCA_010110895.2 Picea sitchensis
TTGGCATATATTTTTCTACAACTCTAAGTTTACTTACCCCGGGTTGACAATTTAATTGAGGGTAGTTTAGTGTCTTTTTTAGTACATATAAATCACCTAACATTTTGGCGTCGTTGCCAGGGAGTTGTCTTAAGGTAAGAAGTTATTAGGAATTAGAATATCCTTACACCTTATCATTAGTTTGGTGGTGGTGGAACTTCAAGACAAAAGGTAAGAACATGCACATCTGCTATAGCAGGTTCCCTCAAACTCAATAGTAGTTTTTCTTTTTTTTGTTTTCTTTCATGAATAGACCTAGGAATCAAATGGTAGCTTTTTCTTTTTGTTTTTTCTTTCTTTCATGAATAGGCCCAGATACCCACAAGGTAGATACATTAAATCAAAATCAAACCTTTCAACCAAGGTTCCTTCCGATCTCTTTGGGGGAAGGAATGTTCTGCTTATAAAATCCATAGACCTATACCAAAAAACAAGAGCTAGCTCAACCCAAAGAGATAAAATAGTCTCTGAAGGTACTAACACAGGTAGCACTATAGAACAAGAAATTGAAGCATCAATCATATTAGGACAAGAGGAAAGACCACTCGAGTCTTCCACAGAACCAAACAATACAACCTTTGTTTATACACCACCACTAGGGGGCCCTAATTTTAAGGACATCATAGACCATGAACAGGTGAATCTTTTGTTTGGTAGCTCAGCCAATGTAATTATCTCTCAAATTAACACAGAAACTTTGGCACCGATAATATCAATCGGCTCGAGTAGAGTCCCAAACATCCAATCAGTAGGAAGACCTTTTCATCAAAGAGAAATTTTGTTCCCTTCAAAGATAAAACCACTTAGGTACTCTCTTTTTGGAAACCAAGCCAATATGGGTGATCAAGAGGACCATAACAATGTGAGACACGGGGAGGAAGAAGAAACTGGAAACCAAACCAAAACTACCTTCGGATTTCTGATTTTAGACACCACTCCAAATGTCAACATGAAGAATATTCCTCTCTCAGCACTGCCTACCTTATGGTAAAAACAGTGAATATCCAGACACCTTCCTATTTGAATTTGACATCTTGTGTAGGAGTTACAACTACATACAAGATGCCTAGAAATTAAAACTCTTTTCTTCCACCCTCAAAGACTCTACACTAAGATGGTTCATGGGGTTGGGAGAATCCAGTATTAGGTCTTGGGAAGCCATGAAAGAAATCTTTCTTAAGAAGTACCAAGACTACTGAAAGACCAAAGAGTCTCATAATGACATCTTTAAAGTCCAACAGTTAGAAGACGAGACCCTTGAATACTATATGGAAAGATTTGGTTATATCTCCCAGAAGTCAAAATACCATGACCTCCTAGAGGATGCAGTTGGGGCTCTTTTCCTTAAGGGAATTTCAGAAGAATATTTAGAGATTATTAACATGATAGAATCACATGATATTTCTCATAAACCATTTGCTTAAATATGTGAAATGTGTAAAAACTACTCAAGGAGTAGAGCCAAAACAGGAAAGAATGTTTGGGACCCTTACAATAGAAGCTTAAAACCAGTTAGTTCAGGTGGTATCATGAGAGAAGAGATAGGGAACCTTTTAGAAAACTTTAACACTAACATCTTAAGCAAAATAGGTTCCCAGTTGGGTACCCTTAAACTCAAAAAGAAACAAGAGGAGGAGAATGCAACAATGAGCATATATTGCCCAAGATGCAGAAGGAAGCATTCCTTAAGGGAATGCCCATTAGATAACATTTCAGTTTGTGGCTTCTGTATAGAAGACCATTCAACTGAGAAATGTCCATCCTTGCCCAGTTTATTAGCCATCTATAGAAGTGGAGACCCTGGGGATTCTGCTTATGCATCTAGGAGGCCATGGCAGCCTAGGAATCAACCCACATACCCGGATCTACAATCTCAAGTTCCACCCTATTATCAACAACAACAGTGGAACTCACCAAGTTGGAAAAACTAGTCTACTCGATACCAACATCCTTGGATTCAAGGATGGAGAGGAGGACACAACCAAGGAAACCCTCAAGATCCACCTATCCCTATGTACAACTATCCTTATCCTTAGTTCTCATCAAACACTCCACAGCTTCTGCCAGGTTGTGTTCCACCACCTTTACCTCCTATCCCACAACAACAACCACTACAATTTCAAAATGCAAGTTCCCTGAAATCGACACTATTACTGGCACAGACAGTGTCGAATCCTAATAATAATCCCCCTCAACCTCTTAACAATGTTGAGATGCAGGCCTTCCCAACATATGTCATTACTCCTATTCCATTATAGGAAATTCAACTAAGATTGGGAAAAGTTCTAGATAGGCAGAGACCTTCAGTAGTCATCTAGGAAGAAGAAGAAGAAAAAACCACCCAACAAACCACATATGACACTAGGTGGGAAGATGTTATTATCCCGAAGAATCAAGAACCCAAGCTTCCCCAAAATGAACCTTCACAGATTACGAAGGCACCTCCTTATCCAAACCGATTGGTAATTGAGAAACCTACCACCTAACTAAAATTTGACATTTTGAATGAATTGAAAAATATTGGTGTTAAGATTCCTCTGCTTCAAGCCATTAAATACATTTCAATCTATAGTAAGGTACTCAAAGAATTGTGTATCAATAAGCCAGGTAGGAAGAAAAAGGACCCTCCTACAGTACACTTGGTAGGAGGACTCTCTAAGTACATATCAGAGCAGCCAAAGCTAGCAAAGTATGGGAATCTAGGAAACCCCGTAGTGACCATAACCATTAAGGAGGTCTCCATCAGAAACACTCTCATAGACCTAGGGGTATCCATCAATGTTATGACCGCTACTACCTTGGAACAATTACAGTTACGACCTCTTCTTCGGCCTACCCCAACCATTTTGGAATTAGCAGATAAGAATAGGGTTATACCTAAAGGTATTTTAGATGATTTCATGGTTACTTTAGCCTCATGGCAGTACCCAGTAGATTTTCTTGTCATTCATTCAAAGGATCCTTCCCGAGGCCATCCTGTTATCTTGGAAAGACCTTGGCTAGCCACAACCAATGCATGTATTGGCTATAGAGAAGGAGAAATAACCATCTCAAATGGTCTCTCTATCCAGAATCTCACCATTTACCCTCCATATAAACCTATTATGGAAAATCTATGGTGGATTTAATGTCCATACGAGAATGAATACTGGGAAGAAACCATATTTCCTAGTGACCATGCAAGGGAACTTCAGGATCATACACCAGAAAATGTGGTAAACCAATTCATTTATGTTATTACATGTGTGGATTTTCCACAGTCTTTTCCCCAATTTGCGTACATGTTTGGGAAGAATTATAAGAACAATTAGATCCGTCAGTTTTGTCTTTGACATCTTTTATTTTCGAAATAGATGAGTCTGCCATGTATTATACTATGCCCTACGAGACTAGTCCAGGGAAATTTTTACATACAAACTTTGGGCTAGATACAGACCAATAGAAACAGTTAGTAGATATCCTTAAAGAACAAACATGAGAATTTTCCTGGGAATACACTGACATGAAGGGTATACACCCTAACACATGCATCCACCATATATATACCTAGGGGGAAGTAACACCTGTTAGGCAGCCCCAGAGAAGGATGAACCCATCACTCAAAGACATAGTCAAGGAGGAAATCCAAAAGTTGTTAAATGTCAAATTTATCTATCCCATATCTGATAGTAAGTGGGTATCCCCACTTATAGTGGTTCCAAAGAAAGTGATCGGGAAATGGAGAATTTGTGTTGATTTCTGGGAACTCAACAAGGCCACTATGAAAGACTACTTTCCTCTTCCTTTCATTGACCAAGTTCTAGATACCTTGTCCAGAAAGAAGTATTTCTCCTTTCTAGATGGGTATAGTGGGTACAACGAGATTCTTATAGCACCCGAGGACCAGGACAAGACTACCTTTACCTTTCCTTGGGGAACCTATGCCTATAGGGTCTTACCATTTGGATTGTGTAATTCTCCTGCCACATTTCAACGAGCAGTATTAGGGATATTCACTTATCTTATTCATGATTGTGTGGAGGTCTACATGGATGACCTCACAGTTTATGGAAACACTTACCAGGAAGCCTTAGTCAACTTAGAAAAATCCCTCATCAAATGCCAGGAAATGAACCTATCCCTAAGTCATGAAAAATGAAAAATGTTGCTAACTGAAGGAGTGGTTCTAGGACATCATGTTTCATCTGAAGGAATAAAATTTGATCCTGCAAAGATTGAGGTCATTATTATACTTCCACCCCCCAAGACTCAGAAAGAGGTGAGAAGATTTCTTGGACATGTCGGATATTACTGACGGTTTATTGAAAATTTTACAAAGATTGCTACACCTATGTTTGGATTATTGATAAAAGATGTTGATTTTGTTTGGACTGAGCATTGTCAAACTGCCTTTGAAACCCTGAAAGCCAAGTTGTCTGTGGCACCAATTCTTAGAGGGCCCAATTGGACTCTCCCATTTCATATATCCACCGATGCCTCCAACACTGCAATCAGAGGGGTATTAGGGTAGAAAGAGGACCATCAGTCCTATGCCATTTATT
This sequence comes from Picea sitchensis, assembly GCA_010110895.2. Taxonomy (NCBI): domain Eukaryota; kingdom Viridiplantae; phylum Streptophyta; class Pinopsida; order Pinales; family Pinaceae; genus Picea; species Picea sitchensis. The sequence continues at coordinate 11,013 of SNQJ01S0135898.1, forward strand.
TTGTAAGCAAGAACTTGTCCCCTGCCGAGTTGAACTACACGGTCACGGTCACTAACAAGTTTCGTCATTACGTTACAGGTTATGAAGTATTTGTACACACTGATCATTCTGCCATTAGGTTCCTCATGAATAAACCTATAACTAATGGCTGAGTGACTAGGTGGCTCTTGTTATTGCAATAATTTAATATTATTGTTCTTGACCGACCTAGAAAGGATAATGTAGTAGTTGACTTTCTTTCCTACATAAAGAATGAGGATGATGATATCCCTATAAATGATAGTTTCCCAGATGAGCATCTCTTTTCCCTTTCTGTCAATATCCATGGTTTGCGGATATGGAAAACTATATAGCTACTAGGAAGTTACCATCTCATTTGTCACCTCATGAAAAGTGGAAAATTATTACACAGAGTGCTAATTACTCTTGGGTTGGTAATGATATTTTTTGCACAGGTCTTGATTTGATTATTCGTAGATGTGTTCGAGAGCATGAGGTACCTGAAATACTACGAAGTTGTCATGATGGACCATGTGGTGGCCATTTCTCTAACAAACGTACAACATATAAGGTGTTACATTCAGGTTACTATTGGCCTAGCATTTTCAAATATGCTGCCAAGTATGTGAGAAGTTGTGATAGTTTCCAAAGGATAGGTAGACCTATGTCAGCTAATGAAATGCCTTTACTGGCCCAAGTTATGATAGAACCCTTCGAAAAATGAGCCCTACACTTTGTAGGACCAATTTCACCCATGTCCCATAGGAAGAAATATATCTTGGTTTGTACGGACTATGTCACCAAATGGGTAGAGGCAAAAGCCCTAGTTAGGGCCACAGAGAAGTATGTTGTTGAATTCATCTATGAAGGAATATTTACCTGCTTCGATGTCCCTCATGAAATCGTTACCGACCAAGGTACTCAATTCACTTCCAAGCTGATGAAAGAGCTAACATAGAACTATGGGATTAAACATTATAAATCTTCTCCATACCACCCGCAAGACAATGGTCAGGTAGAATCCACAAACAATGTTCTGGAAGCCATATTGACCAAGACTGTTTAGTTACATCATCGATATTGGGTTGATAGGCTCTTAGAGTCTTTGTTGGCATATTGAACTACCTAGAGAAATACCACTGGGAATACCCCTTATGAGCTAGTGTACGAGAAACAAGTACTTTTACCAATAGAATTCCAAGAAAGGACCTTCCGTATTGTCACAGAATTAGGATTGAACCTGGATGAGGCTCAGAATAAACAAGCCCTACAGTTGAATGAGTTGGATGAAATCAGGCAAGATGCCATCCAACAGATGATATTAGTCCAAAACTAGAGGAGAAAATGACATGACAAGTTTATTAACAAGAAGCACTTCCAGCCTGGTGATTGGGCTCTATTATTTGATTCTCGATTCAAAACCTTCAAAGGCAAAATTACCACCCGTTGGTTGGGTCCTTACGAGATATATACTACATATGACAATGGAGCTGTAAAAATTAAAACAATTGATGATGGACAAGTCTCCTTTGTGGTAAATGGACACCAACTTAAATTTTATCATAAGCCCATTTCCAGAGAAGATTTTCTACAGGTCATGTCAACTGAAAAGGCACTGGCCTTAGTAGATGGGGAAGTTACCCCTTGTTCTTGAAAACTGTTCTGAGTTTCCTACTGTATATATGTAAATAGTTTTTGTATTTTTTTAATAAGGCAATTCTAGATATTTTTGTAAGTGATTATTTCACCGGGAGTACATAGTTTCAAATATCTTTCTTCAAAACATTGATATACTTGAATTTTGTGTCTATTAAAGCATCAAATGAATATTGAATTACTGTAGTTAGCTGTATTTTTTCAAACATTCTCATTTTTTAAGGAATTCTAAAGCAGTTGCTCTTGAAACTCTTCACCACTATATAAGGAAGTGATACCTTAACTATCAATCCTAGAGGTATCTCGTACAGTTTTTCCAAGAAACATAAGTAAGTAAGTCAAGTGTCTTTATCAAAGAGTAACAGGGAGGTATCATTAGCAGTTAGTCATGGAAACATCATAATAATTACAAAAGAACAAAGTAAGTTGAGCCTAGAGATACCTTTTTGTTCTTTCTCAATGGTACCATCCACTACACACTAAATAGCTTGATTATATCATATCTTTAGATATGCCACATCCACTTAAGTACCCCTTACATTGGGAAAACCACTAATAATATAACGGAAAGTCATACTCTAACATAAATACCATCCCAATTAAAAAGAAAAGAAAGAAAAAGTTGTTTCAGAGTTGTTCCCCCATCTTCTTGCATAAGCAATATTATACTAAAATCTTAAAGGATGGAGGGCCAGTCTCTGATGGTTTAAGAAGATAACCCATCGGGATACTGAACAGGTCTACTAGCAGAGGGTACCAGCCTGTGGTATGACTAGGTAAACCCACTGGAGTACTGAACAGGCTTGCTAGCAGCGGGGCATTCTACCTAGCGAGGATGAAGATCTGACGAAAATAAATAATAAATCTAAAGTTGTCCTGATGTATGGCATTACTTGTAGACAAAGATGACATGGAGTATGTGTGGTTAAGATAAGGTTAATGAATCTCATCAATTTTCCATTGGGAAATGACTCTAATACTATCTTGAAACTCTCTTGCCTACCTCTTCTTATCTATATATAGGATCTCCTATCCTATATGTGGGTCCATCTCCTAACTGTCTCGTCAGACAAATCTGTGAAATTTCATCGTTACACTTGACATACTATAAATCTTCGGCTATTGGGGGATACTGACTAGTTTCCTATACTTCCTATTGTGAGGTGTCACGATACTTAAGTGTGGGGGAGGGGTTCATGAGCTGACAAATGATTATTGCCTGGAGAAAAGAGTCTTTGCAAGAATTTTTGTATTATTACCATGATACAGGTTATTACATTGATATTCATGTTATTTTTAAATTCTTAACTCATGTGTGCTATACATTACTGAACTCATGCTTAACATACCACTCTTTATTGGTTATCTTCCATTACAAGCTACATACTGTAGGTTTGATAATACATGTTTTATTCTTGCTATAACCCGTTCATTATAGGTTTTGACATTATATGTCGTATGCAAGAAGAATGAGTGAGCATGGAGCACTATGCCTCTGCTCATTAACCACTATGGTTGTCAAAAACACTTCAAAATTGCAGGTTGTCCATTATAAGAGGCAAAAATGCACTTAACACAGGGGTACCAGATGAAGTACCGTATGAGGTACCAGATGAAGTACCCTATGAGGTGTCGGATGAGATGTCATTTGAAGTGCCATTGAATTGCATACCAGTAACTGTCCTAGATTTCGGGTAACCAGAATTCAATTATATTCAATTACATTGGTTATAGGCATTGATTAAAATATGCCTCATATGGTTATGATCAAATGTCCAAGTCAAAAGACTTGGACATTGATCTAAGTATGCACCACTCCATTGCTCCCAAGATTGCCATCAAATTCGAATCTCCTACACATGGCAGCTCGTGCACACATGTGGGCAACATACTCCACCATAAGAGCACCCAAAATCGGGTTGGGCACTCTATTGTTTCATTTTCCCTTGCCATTTTCTCTACCCTACGTTAAGGAATCGCGCCCAACCTCTACTGAATTCTCCCTGTATTCTAATCACACTCAGACTGTGTTAAACCTATTCCATTTCTTGGCTTATTCACACCCTTGCTTGGTAAAATTCGTCCTTTGTTCCAATCGCACTCAGACCATGCCCAATTTTTGTCTCTACATGGATCAATTTCTCCCTTTCTTAGTGAATTCAAACTCTATCACAATGCCCAAGCGATACAAACCATCTTCCTATGAAGACTTGTTTTCCATTCCAGAATTCACACGGTGAAGGGAAGTGTTCTTGCATGTTGGTCGGGGGCCATTTCTGTCGAGTTTGAAAGGCCATGATGACGGTCATTCTATGCAATTTGTAGTTGGTTTTGATGCCAAGATAGCACATGTAGGGTCTCTCAACTTTGAAATCACAGAAGAGTCAATTTCTTCTAGAACAAAACTTCCAATAATGGGAGATAGGTGGTTCAAGAATCATCAATTGTCGCGCTCAAGTTACAATAGGGTGTTTAAGCCTAAATTCGAGAGCATTTTAGGAGCGAAAGGGTATTCTAAGGAGTGGATAAAGATAGAATTGGTCAATCCCCTCATCATTATCACAAGGATAATTACATGTGAAGGTAGATACTCCACCTTCAAAGCTTGTCACTTTAGATTGTTGTCTCATTTTATGTTCAATAAACCTTTGAACTTTCCCTTTTATTTTCTCAAAAGCTTGGATAAAATGTCCTCTCAAGTGAGGAAAAATGTGACCAACCCCCACAATAGTCTCTTCCACCACGACTTGATCAAAATCCTCATTCTTACCGAACTAGAGAAGCAGGGTAAAAGTTGTGTTTCAGGATAAATCCATGAGTGCGGACACAAACCGATCTCCCTAGATCCACCTGGATCTAAAACAAAACAAGACAGAATAATACTCTTTCCCTAGATTTGAACTGTTGAATGAACTAGTAGGCAAGAATCATGTACATACCTTATGATCGCTTCCTTGAGTATTTGTTGTTCCAAGCTTTGCTCCAATTCTCTTGTATCGTCAAGACCACAACAAAACACACCAATCAAAGTGAAGACAATTCAATATATTCAACAATTAATCTATGTATATGATCAAGGAGTTATACAATAAAGTAACATTAGCTTTATGGGAAAGGGACATATTACTGTATTATATTGATTGAAAGTGAAACTTACAACCTGAGCCTTGATTTTGCAAACCTCCTTTCGATGACCCTTAGCTCTGACACACACACTTGCTCACTTGTATGAAGAATATCAACCACTTTTGATGACCTTGCTGGAGTTCCTTGGCTGTTGTAGCATCAATCCTTCACACAGTTTTCCACTAATTCTCCAATCAATCTCTTGCTAGTTTGCTTCCAACCTTTTGCATGAGCATCATCCTCAATATATAGGAGAGAATGAATTAGTTACTTGGATAGGAATGATCCCAATATATCAGGAAAGCCAGTACTTAGATAACCATTCGAATGCCATCTCATCCTTCTAGAAGATTCCCTTCTAGAAGATTCGAGAATTTCATCTTTTTCCTTCCTTTAGAAGATGTTCGCACCCTGATAGTTAGGTACAGTGCGAACTTCTCGCACCCCATCTTAATGCAGCCTGCGAGAATCATGCATTCTCGTAGGAAAATATATGGGTAGCCTGCAAACCTCCCTTAAAAATATGATTTTTGGAAAGAGACAAAGGTAACTTTTATCAGGAAAGAGTTCTAGTGAAGAGCCTGAGTTCTCCATCATTATTACATTAGCATGACAACCAAAATTATGGATAATAGAATGCCCCCCAAAGTCTGAGATTGGAACCTGTGACAGTCAATAGACTTTGTAAGCTTCATGTGTGTGTCAAGAACCAAGAGCACATCTAATCGGAAACCTGCAAACATCCAAGCATCTGCAGAATATCATATATACCAATTATGAGGTAGGCATTCCCATACTCAGATCATAGACTGATGACATCATAAAAAAAGGTCATGGCCACCAATCATACACTGTGGATCCATGCTGTCGCAATATAGCATAGCCACTTGAATACACTGTGGATCTATGCGACAAATTTTCAAGACGACATAGCCACGAAACATACACAGTGGATCTATGTGTCAAATTATACATACTCCAGCGCAACCTGGATCACAAAGATAATATCCAGGGTCTTCAATCTCGTCGCCCAAAGTACGAATCTAACCATGTGATTACAGGTGTTGAATTCGAACATGGTAGAAACCACTTGATTACCGGTCATTGATGTAACTGTTAACAAGTGCGAGGGAAATCACCATTGATGTCAATGACTCCCAAGGTACTATAGTAAAATCCATCGACTGTGAAAAAATGAGTTGAAGTCGAACATCCGACGAAATCTTTCGATCAGGGGTCAATGATGTAAACCCACTGTCGAAAGCGAGGAAACTTGCCTTTGAGGCATGCAAGCTTCAAGGTACTGAATAATTTCTAAGTCTTGATTCCGGATAATGATTTGAAGTCGATGGAACAAAAATCGTCACAGGAGGGCCTTGATGTATCCCCCATCAATGACATGAAATGAGTAACAAAGTTTGAAGGTGAAACAGAGCATTTTGCAAATTGGACTCGACACAAGGAAGGCCAACACGGAGAGAATGGATAACTGCAGATGGTCGACTCAATATAGGTTTCATATGGACTTCTCTTGAACATATGAACGACACGACCAATGATTTGGCAGCATTGACTCAAAGACGACACATGGAAAGACCTTGTAATCAATCGAAAGAGAGATAGATGGATTTCCCAAACCAGATTCAAATGATGAATAGGGGGTGTCATGTTCAAGAGAGACACTTACTGCCAATCAATACAAAGATGAAACATGTCCCTTTCCCAAATTTTCCCCCACCATTTCT
>SNQJ01S0135898.1:25543-39599 GCA_010110895.2 Picea sitchensis
TTGGAGAGTGTATCTCTCTTCCTACTCCAAAGCACTAGCCTAGCTAAATGTTGGTGTAAAAGAGCCCTAGAAAAGAGTTACTAGATAAATTTTAAGATTACGTAATGTTTTTAAGATCTGTTGTTTACTCAAAGGTAACGGAAGTGAAACTCATGTTGTATGATTCTGACCCAAATAATGCAAGGATGATAATGAAATATAATACTTTTCATTCCATGAATCCTATTTATGGGAGAGAGAGAACATTTTCCAAATCAACCCTGTACTACTAAGCAATGCACAATTTCCTTTCAGATGTCAATGCAAACAATCATTTATTAAAGGACAATCTCTATGTGCCTTTTTCAAATACTTCAACAAACTCTAAAATTTGATTTTTTCAATGTTTTCTAAAAGACAAAAACAATGTTTTTGAAAGAAAATATTATTGTTCACTTTCCAAAAAGAATTCTCACTATATCAATGAGAAAGCATAAAATCAAATCATAAATAATCAAGCATTAACAACCCAATCAACTCTTTCAATGAAAGCAAAAAACAAAGAGCAAACCAATGAGTCTTCTCAATGCAAACGAAAATGTTCTGTCGAAACAACAAGCAAATGAGAAACACCAAGCACTTAACTCTCAACCAATCACTGGTTCTCAGCCAATCAGACACACTCAACTCTAGAAGTGAGAGAGAATGAATTTGCCAATAAGAGCCAAGAAACGAAAGTCAAGCTACAAAGGACAAGAAACCTTGAAACCCTAAAACTGTTCGAGCATGCAAACTAAAGCAAGAACCATGTCAATCAATAGTCCAATAAGCTCATAATATGTAAATCAACTCATCTGAGCAGTTGGAAAAATCAAAAGTCAATTTCAAAATTTTGAAAAATCTTGCTCGCAGGTAAGCAGTTAGACATAGTGCGAGAATCATAGATTCTCATAGGCAACCTTTTAGCAAGGTGCAAGGTACTCGCACTGAACCCTATGTGCAGGGTGCAAACCTGACTGATTCTCGCAAGCTGTAGTTAAACACAGTGCGAGAACTCCTGAAGATGACAAAAAATTTGAAAATGAAAGCAAAATTCAAACAGGCTTCTGGACCCAGTAAGTCTATCAGGATATCCTGAAGACTCAGAGACTGACAAAACAGGAGAAAAATGAAACCAGAGAAAATGGCCACAGAAAAATGCAAAAGGCTACAAAGAAAATGGGAAAAATCCCCAGCGGAGTCACCAATTTTGTTTCAGGATAAATCCGTGAGTGCGGACACAAACCGATCTCCCTAGATCCACCTGGATCTAGAACAAAACAAGACAGAATAATACTCTTTCCCTAGATTTGAACTGTTGAATGAACTAGTAGGCAAGAATCATGTACATACCTTATGATCGCTTCCTTGAGTCTTTGTTGTTCCAAGCTTCGCTCCAATGCTCTTGTATCGTCAAGACCACAACAAAACAAATCAATCGAAGTGAAGACAATTCAATATATTCAACAATTAATCTATGTATATGATCAAGGAGTTATACAATAAAGTAACATTAGCTTTATGGGAAAGGGACATATTACTGTATTTTATTGATTGAAAGTGAAACTTACAACCTGAGCCTTGATGTTGCAAACCTCCTTTTGATGACCCTTAGCTCTGACACACACACTTGCTCACTTGTATGAAGAATATCAACCACTTTTGATGACCTTGCTGGAGTTCCTTGGCTGTTGTAGCATCAGTCCTTCACACAGCTTTCCACTAATTCTCCAATCAATCTCTTGCTAGTTTTCTTCCAACCTTTTCCATGAGCATCATCCTCAATATATAGGAGAGAATGAATTAGTTACTTGGATAGGAATGATCCCAAGATATCAGGAAAGCCAGTACTTAGATAACCATTCGAATTCCATCTCATCCTTCTAGAAGATTCGAGAATTTCATCTTTTTCCTTCCTTTAGAAGATGTTAACACCCTGATAGTTAGGTACAGTGTGAACTTCTCGCACCCCAGCTTAATGTATCCTACGAGAATCATGCATTATTGCAGGCAAATATATGGGTAGCCTGCGAACCTCCCTTAAAAATATGATTTCTGGAAAGAGACAAAGGTAACTTTTCTCAAGAAAGAGTTCTAGTGAAGAGCCTGAGTTCTCCATCATTATTACATCAGCATGACAACCAAAATTATGGATAACAACTTGGGATGCCTTTATCTACCAATTTGCAAATCCTCACTTGACAGTTAAGACCGAAAAAAATCCACTTAGCCTAAAAACTATCTCTCCATCCAAGCCTCACTCTCCAAAAACTCCAAACTCCCTTTCACAAACTCCCTCTTTGTTGGAACAATACCAAAAGCTTGTTGATATTCCTACTTCTTCATCGGGGAAGAAGACCAAGAACAAATACCAAAATAATCCTATTGTTGACCCCCCAATGCCTTCATTTTCTCTTGATCCTACATCTAAGAAGCCCCAAGAAGTAATGCAGCAATACTTTCCCATCATTCCCACAAACAAGAGAGGAGCCAACTAATTTGGTAAGGGACCCTTTCATAAGAGTACCTGGAACATAAGAACCAAGCCTTATGCAAAGCCTCCACCTACTTCGGATCCTATCCAAGTATCCTCCAACCTTGACAACCCTCATAAGCAACCTAGAGAAGTGTCTGCGGATAAATTAGAGCCACCATGGAAAACAAAATCAGAACCTACCTCACCTTTCTGATCTCCCATCACACCTACTTCACCCATGCCCACTCTTGATCCTAAAATTGATAAATTGTCCACATCTCTCAAAGAACCTAAGCCTTCCTTGGAGATCATTGATTCTACCCCAACTATAGAGAAACTACAAAGGGAAAACCATCAGCTTCTCCAACAATTATAAGAGAGGAAGACAATAGATTCACACCTTCATCATGACAATGCAGTCCTTCAGGAAAAATTTAACTCCCTTCAATAGTTGGTCGATGGGATGACCCGATCTAAACGCATCTTAAGAGCACAATTAAAGAAACACAAGAGGCACAAGGCTAAGCCTACACAACAAGAAGGAGAGGCTTATAAATCCGATCCTCCTCATCAAGCCTAGTTCTGAGGGATGACTTCTTTTTGTTTGCAGTGGGACCTACAAAATCCTAAGTGTGGGGGTAATGTTGAGCCCGAGATATGATCATTTTCATGACATTATTATACACTTTTTACCATATGTATATATGTGTTTTTATCTTTCAAAGGAGCTTTTTGAAGAATTTTATGATAAAATGATATAATCGGCATGAGGTACGTATAATTCGTGTTTTGTGATTCAATCAAGTTTAATTTATCATATTTTATGGTTTCCAAGAGTTAATACATGTTTTTATGCTATTACAGGGAAAAACGCACCATGTTTCTTGGTCCGACACTTGATCCAACACTCGTTCCGGTACTCGATCCGACACTCATTCCAACACCTAGTATTGCACAAAAACGCAAGGAAAGTTGGTAGTTATGGTATTGACGGCCAGTGGTGGACAAATCGATCACATGGGTTTTGTTTTTCATCCCCCCTCCAGCTACTAAGCTCAAGACAACTCGATTTCAGTTGTCCAAAGAGGGAAATTATTGGTTTCCTTCGTTTTGTTAGTTATGGATGCATTTATTGTAAATTTCCGAATTTAGAGGTGGTTCGACCCTCCTGTGGTCGACCACCTAGGTTGTAAACCTATAAATACTACTAGGATGATCATTAGATTATTAAGCAAGTAGAATATCCATCATATTGGAGATAAGCTCATTATACTCTGTTTTTCATTTTTCACATTGCCAGAATAGTGCTAGAACTGTGTTTTTTACTTTCATGGTGAATTCGGCCTGCTGAAGTTCATGGTGTGATTGTATAGGGTATCCACGACTTGTTGGGGGGTCCACCAATAGTCTGGTGATGATCAATGTGTTGTTTATACATTTCACAATTTAAATTGTCTTTTATTTCCTGTACATGCATGTTTTATGTTTTAATTAGTTAGCTATGATTTAATTGTTTTATTGTTCTTTTGAAGGTTAGTGTGATGAGTTATGTTAGCATGAATTAGTTTTGTAGGCTAGGGATATACTTTCAAGTCTCTACACTAACCCCATATGCATCTAGATATCAGATTACACTTTTATTTATGATCTTACAATCAATTTTAAAACAGAGTTGTTTTTAGAATAACACAGAGTTCTATTTGGGTTTTATTTGACAGGAATCTTTGATGGATGGATAGATTTAATTCTAGTTCTAAAGCATAGTTTGCTTGTCTTAGTTTTAGATAGAATTCATTTGTTTAGTTTTTGGTTAATTGTCAATTTACTTTTTAATAATTTTAGTTTAATTTCTGCTTTTAATTCATTTTCTTATCATAGCTTGAATGATTAAAATAGACATAGTATAGTTTTATTTCATGCAATTTCCTTTCATAGATTAAAATGCAATTAAATTCCTTAGTTAGATAATGATGATCTAATTATGATGTTAACGGTTTGTACATGAATATGCAGGGTATTTAACATTACTTTTATCATGGCTAAGTTTGCATTGGACTGTTTACTTCACACCTTTCAGTTTGCCATTGAAATTAGTATTGAGCTTATACCATTAGAACTTTCCTTTGTGGTTACATGTCATCGAGATATCATCTGTCACCACCGAAGGAATTCACACAACCACCAGCATTACATTTGAGCGTTTCGTAGATTGAAGATAGTTTCTTTCTTTCATAAGTTAGAAGAAATTGTTTCTTGTTTTCATAAGTTTAGTTGGTAGTCTTTCTTGCTTTCAATAGAATAGATTTCCTTTCATGCATTTCATTTAGCATTTAGATTTCCTTTCACGCATTAGAAATATTTTTTCATTAGGCATTTAGTTCACTTTCCTCTTAGGCTAGGTAGTTGTTCAATGAGAAGTCTTTACTTACTTGTCCCTTTGCTTTAGTAGGATAGATAGTTGTCTTTTCTTACTTGTCTTTTTCTTTAGTAGGTTAGTTAGGTGTCTTTTCTTACTTGTCTATTTGATTTAATAGGTTAGATAGGTGTTTTTTCTTACTTTCTTATTTATTTGCTTTCATAGGATAGTTGCTCATTGAATGTAGGTTGGCAAGTTAAAGAAGTTTGCTTTTGTCATTTTCTTATTATGCGTAGTAGTTTGCTTTTGCTTATTGTTTGCCTTACATAGAGTTTTTACTTGCTTTCTTAGGAGCTATCCATCATTCCTTGGCCCAAAAGTGCTTAGGTTACCTAGTTTTCATTTTTCCTAGTAGGGTTTGTTAATTAGATAGGTTTGCTTGAGTAGATTATCCCTAGATAGCTTTTTTCTGTAGTTAGACTATACTCCTACCAACCTTTTACCTCTGGCATATATATTTTTCTACAAATCTAAGTTTACTTACCCCAGGTTGACAATTTAATTGAGGGTAGTTTAGTGTCTTTTTTAGTACATATAAATCACCTAACACATAAGTAATCAACACCTTAAGTGAGATAAAACGAGAAAGGAAGAAAAAAACATCACTCAAGTAAGAATTGATCAAACTTAAGTAGGGTTCTCAAAATCCCAACTCTAAAGAAGTACAACAAGTGATTATGAATCTAAAGTTCCAAGTAGAAGAAGAAAGAAGCATTGAAGAAACACTCAAACACCATTTGGAAGAAAAGGAGAAAATAAAGGAAATCTTGGAAGCATAAATAGTCTCACTAAGGAAGGAACTTCAGAAGAAATACATGCAACAAAACAATACCAAAATATTGGATGAAATCATAAGTAGTTAAATGCCATACTATGAAAANTTGGAAGAAAAGGAGAAAATAAAGGAAATCTTGGAAGCATAAATAGTCTCACTAAGGAAGGAACTTCAGAAGAAATACATGCAACAAAACAATACCAAAATATTGGATGAAATCATAAGTAGTTAAATGCCATACTATGAAAAATATGGACTAGGAGACAAAAAAATGCATACTGAGAAGGGTTCAAGCTCCATGACAATAGAAAAGGAAGTAGAACAAAGGGTTTATGAAAAAGTTATCAGAGGTCCCTTCAAGAAGGAATAATGAAAGCCTTCAAAGGAGAACATTCAGGAAATGGAGAGAAATCAAGAACAATATTACAAAGGAATTACACCACCTAGAAGATCCAGAACTCAAAATCAATGACCAACAATGGAAATAACTCAAGAAAAAAAATTACAGAAGAGCAACACCATTAAAAATATCCTTCACACTCAGGTACCAAACTATTTTTCTCGGTTTATGTTATTCTTGTAACAATTTTGGGCACAAGGCTATAAACTATAGAATCTACACTAAGAATAGAAGCAACTATGAAGGGTACTCTAGAATTAATCATATTAGAAATCCTCGCGAAGTGTATAATATAAACTATAAAAATTTTGGCTCATTAAATAATGAAGGCGAATGCTATAAATGAAACAATTTTGGACATGTGGCCAAAGATTGTAGATTGATTGTTCCTCTTGAGGAACCAAAGACAGATTTCAAAATTTATGAACCATCAAGGATATCGAAAAGGAAGCAGGATAAATTGAACATTGAATAATGTTCAATTGCTCTACAAGCCCAAAGAAGAAAAAGTGATCAGTCCATTGATTTTGGTTGTTCAAAGAATATGATAGGTGACAATGACATGTTTCTACCTCTAAATAAAGAAAGAGATGGATCATTTTTGTTTGGCAATGATAACTCAGCCAAAATTATAGAAAAAGGCACAATAAAGCTTGGAAGTAAATATTCCATGGCAGAAAATTTCTGACTTGTCAAAAATATGAAGCATAATCTGCTAAGTGTGAGTCAAATGTGTGACCAGGGACATACACTTCTATTCGACTCAAATAAATTTGAGATAAGGAAAGAAGGATCAATAAATTTGGTAGTGACAACAATACGAATACCAAACAACATATACATCTTAAATCAAATCGAAAAGAAAAGATGTTGCTTGGGAAGGGAAAATGAAATTTTTCTTTGGCACAGAAGAATGGGTCATGTGAACTTTGAGAATCTTGCAAAATCAGTAGAAAGGAAGTGGTAAGAGAAATCCCTGAAATTTCAAAGCCAACCAATACTATGTGCAAGCATTGTCTACATGGAAAACAAACAAGAACTAAGTTCAGAACAAAGGAATATTCTACAACTAAACCATTGGAGATTGTACGCATCGATCTATGCAGACCTATGAGAGAAAAAGGGATAATGGAGAACAACAATTCATGCTACTTATTGATGATTTTACAAGAATGACCGCAATCTATTTTATCAAGAAAAAGTCAAAGACATTCAAATGTTTCAGGATATTCAAAGAGATGGTTGAAAACGAGACTAATTTGAAAATAAAGTGCTTGAGACTAGACAATGGAGGTGGGTTCACATCAAAGGAATTCATTGAATTTTTTGAATATCATGGAATAAAAGGGAAATTCTTAGCGGTTAGGACACATCAGCAAAATGGAGTCATTGAAAGGAAGAACAGAACTGCACAGGAGATGGCCAGAGCCATTTTGAAAGATTCCAAGTTAAGTAATATATTTTGGGTACATTCAGTACATACAGTTGTTCATACATTGAATAGAGGAATTATTAGAAGTAACAGTGACAAGACTCCATATGATCTATGGAAGGGAATATTAGTGAACGTCAATAACTTTAGAGTGTTTGGAAGAAAATGCTACATAAAAAGAGAAGATAACAAGATTGGAAAAAATAACTCTTGAGTTGATAAAGGCATACTGGTTAGATACTCAAACAAAAGAAAGGCATACAAATGCTACAACCTAAGACTCAACGGAATAGTGGAAAGCATCAATGTAAATATTTATGAAACAAATCTGTTGAAAAGAAGAGAAGAAATAAGAAATCCAAAAGAGAAGGAAGCAAAAGAAGAACTAAAAAAAAAAAGAGGTAGAAGAAGAAGAAGAACACCAAGAAGAGAAGTATCCAAAAGTAGAAAAAGAAGAATAGGGCCAGCGAGATATTCAAATACCTTCTAGGAAACCTAACCATCAGGTTCATAAGAATCATCCACTGGAAAAAAATATTGAAGATAAAAATGAAGGAATAGAAACCAGAGGAAGAAAATGGGAACGTACACTAGAACATATACATCTAGCACTATTGTCCACATTTGAACCAAGAAACTTTGAGGAATCTAGTAATGATGAACATTGGATTAAGTCCATGGAAGAAGAACTGGATCAAATAGATAATAATGGGATATGGGAACTGGTTCCAAGACCTAAGGACAAAAATGTGATTGGTACAAAATGGGTGTTCAAAAACAAAATAAATGAAGATGGACAGGTAACCAAAAACAAGGCAAGGCTGGTATGCAAAGGATATGCTAAAGTTGAAAGAGTATATTTTGAATAAACCTTTTCTCCTGTTTCCATAATGGAAGCAATCAAAATGATCTTTTCCTATGCATGTTCCAAAATAATAAGAGTATATTAGATGGATGTAAAATCAGAATTTCTAAATAAAGAATTAGAATAATAAGTCTACATCGAACAACCAAAACAATTTCTACCGTCAGAAAGAGAAGATATGTTTGTAGATTGAAGAAATATATGTCTGGACTCAAGAAAGCCCCTAAATCCTAGTATTCAATATTGAACAAGTAATTACAACAACAAGGATTCAGAAAGGGAAATACAGATAGGAATCTCTACATAAAATTGGATCGGAACAACATGCTTATCATTGAAGTATATGTCGATGACATCATCTGTGGAACTGATCATGACAGGTTGAGCAAGAATTTTTCCAAAGACATGTAGAATGAGTTTGAAATGTCCCTATTTGGTGATTTGAATTTCTTATTGGGACTCCAAATATATTATCTAGATGAAGGTATTTTCATTTCCCAAACCAACTACATCAAAGAAATGTTGAAGAAGTTTAGAACGGAATATTGCAAACCCATAAGTACTCCTATGGTGACTAGGTGCAAGTTGAGAAAAGATGATGAATCCAAGGAAGAATATCAGAGATTATAGATCGATTATTGGAAACCTACTTTATGTGATAGCCTCAAGACTGGATGTGATGCAAGCAATTGGACAGGTTGCAATATTTCAAGCAACACCAAAGGAAACTCATGTTATGGCAGTAAAGAGGATTTTCATCTATCTCAAAGGAAAAAAAAAAATTGGATTGTGGTATCTAAAATGGAATGAGTTTACTATGGTCACTTACACACATGAGGATTGGGTAGGAAGCATTGATGATAGAAGAAGTACTAGTGGACAATCCTTCTACATGGGTGATTTTCTGGTGTCCTGGTTAAGTAAGAAGTAGTCCTCAGTATCCTTGTCTACAGCATAAGCATAATATATTGAAGTAGCAACATGTTGTACTCAGGTTATTTGGATGAAGAAAACCCTGAAAGACATACAAGTCAAATATGTCAATCCTATTTTAATATTCTGTGACAGTACCAGTGCTATAAGTATCTCCAAGAATCCAATGATGCATTCCAAGACCAAGCATATTCCTATCAAATTCCACTTTATATGGGAACAAGTCACAGAGAATAATATAAAGTTGGATTACATTGGGACAAAAGAACATATTGAAAATATCTTCACGAAACCTCTCCTAAGAGAGACATTTTAGTATCTTCGAGAGAAACTTGGAGTAGTTTATGCCCCACATTGATCTACACAACATTTTGGAAAAAAGACAGGGGGAGAGAAATCATCAAGGGGAGTTACCCTTTTCCATTGATTTCAAAGGGGGAGAGAAAGAAAAAAATCATGAGTATAGGAGGAGCACATGAATATAGAGGGATCATTGGTCACAGGGGGATCATGAGTGTTTCCATCAATGCCAAAGGGGGGTATTGTTGGAAAATTGGTTTTCATTGATGTCAACTAGAATTAATGGGTGTATTTGAAGAAGCCTCCAAAGTGGTCCCCTTATGGCATATATTTAAGAATGAACCTCACAAGAATATTATTTGAATAATTATACAAGAATACCTTGAATTATGGTTAAGTGGTTTATTAGTTGTGAAGCCTTAGAGATGATTTCATGAAGCCTGGAGTTGATTGGAGAAAAAGAATATGAAGGACATCATAAATACATGAAAAAATATCATAGGTGGATGGTCCTCATCATGTTATTTCTAATGGTAGGTGGTATTCCATGTGGTTCTTCATGGTTGATAAGTTACACCCTCTTAAATATGAATCCCCGAAGTATGGTAAAAAATCCCCCAACGGTTGCGACAAGAAGTTACAAGTCTGCCCCAAAATTAATTAAAGAAGAAAATTTGTTGCATATAAGAATTTATAGGTTATCTCAATTCAATTAAAAGAGTTACTTGGAAGGGTATAAATACATATAAAAGAGCCTCTCATAATGACCAAGCAATCAAGCAAGTATGTGATCTCTTAGTGAATGTGAGCTAGCGGAGGAGTGCGAAGAAGGAAGTCTTGGAGCTGCAGATTGGAGTAGGGTTTATGGTAACCCTAATTGAGTAGACCCCCATAGTTGAGGTATAGGGTGTCCCATGAGGCCCCCGTAGGTTGCACAACACTTGTCACATAAGGTCTCGCAAGTTAACTAGTCTTTTCTAATGAGGCTAGATTAAAGTTTGATGAAGATGTTATCTTCTTGATGTTGAATTTGAGAAAGGTTTTGATGGTATGAGATCTCTGCACCAGGTTATTTACACGATAAAAGGTATGGTTCTCTATATTTTTTGATGTTCATGCTTGAGGCATATCTTGATGGTTATGGTACATTATTTGAGGCATATCTTGATAGTTATGGTACATGCTTTGAGACATATCTTGGATGGTATAGCACATGTTTGAGGATTATCTTGGATACTTTAGCACATGGTTTGAGGTGTACTTTGGATATCTTGTCACATGATTAATGCATATATTAGCACATGATTTGATTCATATCATGGTGATCTTGAGCACGTGATTTGGAGATGTCCTTTTGTGATCTTGGCATGAGTTTTATGTGATTATTGGTATGGATTTGGTTTTGATGATGATGATGTATCAGTATCAGTGATAGTTGTAGTGACCAGTTGAGTCTAGTTTTGATGATTATGATGTATTAGTATCAGTGATAGTTACAGTGACAAGTTGAGTTTGGTTTTGATTATCATGATGTATTAGAGAAAAAAACAATGACAGGTTGAGTTTCACACTTATATTTAAGGGAGGAGGGAAGGGGAAAGGAAAGGGGGTTGGAGCCTCCCTCTAGTTGGAGCTAAAGAATTCAAGGAGTCGTAGCTTCCTTGAGGTTGGATCTTGTAAAATAGGGTCTTGGAGCCTCCTTCAAATTGGAGCTAGAGAATTTAGAGAGTTGTAGTTTCCTTTAGGTTGGAGCCTATAGATGAGGGGGTTGGTGCCTCCTTCCAATTGGTGCTAGAGAATTTTGGAATTTGGTGCTTCATATTAATGTAATTTTATGATATATAGGAAAGAATTCTATGGTTTTCTCCCATTTGGTTTCCACATAAAATTATTGTGTAATATTTTTTGTGGTTACATGTTTATGGTATCTTGAACACAACTAGAAGTGATAAGGTGTTGATATCTTAAATTCTTTCATAGTGTGATTAAAAGTGATAAAAAAATCCTAATACGGATTCACCCTCGCTCTCATTATTCCAACAAATACAAGCCAAGGGTGAATCATCCATAGGGGGAAAGCATCACATAGGGCACCCTTTCAAGACAATCAACACCATATTTTGGATACATGATCTAAATTAGATTTAAACAAGATTTATGGTTCTGACCCAATGTGATGGGTTACCTATATGTAACATTACTTTTCCCTCTAAGACATTGAACATAACTTGTGAAAATTCATATGTATATATTATACTTGGATTGGGAGAGTTGGAAGTGGATGAAATGGAATAATATGGCTTATGGGGGTACATTACCTAGAGATATTTTGTGAAGGCCATGTATTCTTGATTTGAAACAATTACCATTTTGGGGGGTGGATAAATAAGTTGCACCAAATCAACATAGTCAAATAACTTATTGCTTCCTTTGAGAAAGTGGCAATCCACATAGAAGGTATGACTGATTTTTTTTCAAAGAATGGTTTATCATTGGTCTAAAGGAGGATATTAGAAGACAAGTCTAGATGGATCACCCTAATATTCGGTTGTTGGTCTCACAACTAGCTAGAGAAGTAAAAGTCGTGGTAATTTCTTAGACCAAACAACCCACTTTTGTTCCATGACCAGGTCCTCCTTTTGTTACTACTCTACCTTCTTCTCAGAACCCTAGGATCCATTGGTTAACTTGGGAAAAATAAACAAAACACCAATATCTAGGCATCTATTATTATTGTGATAAAAAATATTCAACGGGAATCAATGTAAGGAATGCAAATTATTTATCATGTGTATGGCCCCATTTGACACACCCAAGGAAATTTTAGATAAATCCATTGCCTAGTTGGATCTAGTAGAGACCACATCTCCCCCGGATGAAGAAACCATCCATAAGCCTCTTTGTGGGGAACCTCGATTTTCTCTCCATGATTTATCAGGGATTTCAACTCCCCATACCTTGAATTTGGTTGGATATATCAAACACAAAAATGTAATTAACATATTAACTTAATTGATAGCAATAACTCCCACAACGTTATTCATCATTGAGTTTAACAAGATATCAATTGTTATGTCCATGTGGTGCACAATTTTCAAATAATTATAGCCAATTGAGGTATAATGAAATGTGATGGTAAGTGTGAGAATGTGAAACTCCAAATGGAGGACTATTTTATCAAACAAAGCATGTTTTTTATTGAAATGGGAGGATGTCATGTCATTATCAAAGCATAATAGTTGTGAACATTGAGTTCAGTTACAATGTATTTCATGGAGTTATACATGAGCTTCAATAATGATCATTGTAAACACATTGTCAATGGTCTCTAGTATAGTTCAGTAGAAATTATTAGGTCTCACCATATGGAAAATATCTTGAAGAAAGGTCATTCAAGCATTGTTTCCCAACTCAATTCCATCAAATTTATGGATATATCTCCAAAGAAAATTCACCCTGATTTGAAGTTTGATTTGCATAAACATCAACAAGTATTTGAAATACCCCATGGATTACCTCCTTGGAATGGTGAGCATGATCATTGTACACCACTCATTCCAAGTAGTAAACCAGCCAATGCGTAGCCTTACTAAAATCCTTTTTCATAATAAAATAAAATTGAAAGGATCATTTAAGAACTTTGGTGTGATATATCCTAGTACTATACCCTACTCTTTCCTAGTTGTCACGATATTACAGAAAGAAGGAAATTAGTGCATGTACCTACACTTTCGTTCTCCTAATAAGTTTATGGTTAAAGAAAAAAAATTCATCCCAATGATTAATGGTGTATTCGATGAGTTTCATGATGCCCAATTCTTCACTAAAGTGGAACCTCACTCTGAGTATCACCAAACCTAGACAAAGGAGGTAAACAATCCTAATATTATATGTCATGCAAACAAAGGACAATATGATTTTTTTGGTGATGCCTTTCGTTATTTTCAATTCCCTATCCACTTTTTAGTGCCTCGTGAAAAACAATTTTAGGCCCTTAATGGGAAAATTTGTTCTTTTCTTGTTTGATGATATTTTAGTTTATAGAAAGATTTGGGAGGAATATGTGGAGCATGTTGATAAATCCCTACAATTTTTTTGAGATAACCAGTTGTTCCTCAAACATTCCAAATGCACTTTTGTCACTTCTGAAGTGGAATATTTGGGTAATTTAATCAGTAGTTTAGGGGTTCAAGTGGATCCTAAGAAAATTGAGGCTATCAAATCTTGGCCACATCTTAAGAGTATAAAAATATTATATGATTTCTTAGGTCTTAATCGATAGTATCAAACATTTGTGTAGAACTATGGTCAAATTGTAGCCCCATTAAGAACCTCACTTAAGAAGAATGTCTTTGTGTGGAACGATGCAACAAAGAAGGTCATTCACACCTTAAATAAATCCTTCATGCTACCATCATTCTAGCTAGTTTGCAATGCTTTA
>SNQJ01S0135899.1:4699-25533 GCA_010110895.2 Picea sitchensis
ACCAAATAATTTAGAATACACATAGTGATTCTCTTTGCTTCTTGTGAAGCCAAGTCCCAGCATATAAGTATCAAATTTTTGATACCACATCCTTGGTGATTGTTTTAAACAATACAGGGACTTTTTTAGCTTGCATACTAGCTCCTTATTTCCTTTTACAACATAACCTTATGGCTTCTTCATAAAGATTACTTCTCCCAGATCCCCATGTAGGAATGTTGTCTTCACTTCCATCTGTTCTACTTCAAAATCAAATGCAACAACAACAAATAACAAAAATCTTATAGAGTTTAACTTGACAACATGAGAAAATATCTCACCAAAATCAATTCCCTCAACTTGGGAATAACCCTTTGCTACTAATCGAGCTTTATATTTCTCCACTTTTCCTTTTGCATTCATCTTATTTTTAAATACCCATTTCCTGCCAATGGGCTTTCTTCCAGTTGGCAAGTCCACTAGATCCCAAGCCTCATTCTTATCCAAAGATGCCATTTATTCTTCCATGGCCCTTTTCCAGAGATTTCCATCCTCTGAATCCACTGCCTCCATGACAGTTCTAGGATCATCATCATTAATAGACAAAGAAAAATTTGAACGAAAATCAGATGGAATATACCTTTCCGATAGCCTTCTTTCTCGATCCGATCCCCTAAATATTGGAGTATGAGGATCTTCTTCTTCTAATTCATGTTCTTATATAGAGTCTACTTCATCATCATTTAAATCAAACTCTATCTTCTCTGGTTCTTCCTTACTTGGTAGGACTTCCTATTTAACAACATCCTTCATTTCTCTAAATACCACATCTCGGCTATACACTACCTTCTTAGTTTCTTGGTTCCAAAAATTATAACCTTTGAGACCATCTTTATATCCAATAATTATACATTTTTCAGCCTTCTTATCCAGCTTACTCATGTTTTCCTTTGGAACATGAACATATGCATCGTATCCAAATATCTTAAGATGTGTGAGAGAAGGTTTCTTACCAGTCCATACCTCTTGTGGAGTCTTTTCACCCAATGCTGATGAGGGTGATCTATTGACTAGATAAAATGCAGTACCCACTGCCTCTACCCATAATTCTTGCCCTAACCTGACACCACTGAGCATGCACCTTACTTTTTCCATCAACATCTTGTTCATCCTTTCTACAACTCCATTCTATTGAGGTGTATATTGAGTAGTATTCTGCCTTTCTATACTGCACTTCTTACAAAATTATTCAAATTCATTCCCGCAGAACTCTCTGCCATTATCTGTTCTTAGCACCTTAAATCTTTTCTCTGTTTGATTCTCAACAAGAGCCTTAAACTCTTTAAACCTGTCAAATACTTCAGATTTATTCTTGAGGAAATATATCCAAGTTTTCCTCGAGAAGTCATCTATAAATGAGACATAGTACACAGATTTTCCCAATGATGGGACCGACATAGGTCCAAAAACATCACTGTGAACTAGTTGTAAAATTCCTTCTACCCTCGTTGCACCAGAGGGGAATCTTATCTGAGTTTTCTTCCCATATAGACAATGTTCACAGAAATCAAAATCTAGAGATAATTTAGACATCCCTTTGACCATACCTTTACCATGTAGTAGTCAAAGACCCTTTTCTCCGACATTCCCCAGTCTTTGATGCCACAACATAACCTTTTCTCCAGAGACTGTAGAAGTTCTTTCTTCTTCAACTCCAATATCAGGAACAATGGAGCTATTACACCCATCACTAATAGTGCTTCCTAGCAGCTTATACAAAGTTTCAAACCAAACTCCCTTCATCAACACCATTGCTCCTCGAACCATCCTGCAAGTTCCCTTTTCAAAAATTATTTTTACCCCTGCATCTTCCATTTTTCTTACACAAATCAAATTTCTGGCCATACCTGGGATGTGTAGAAGACCAGGCAATGTTTTAATCCTTCCATATATGAGTCTCAACTTGATCCTTCCTCTTCCTATGATTCTGGTTGTCGAATCATTACCTAAGAAAACATTACCTCCATCATACTTTTCATATTCGCAGAACCACTCCCTGTGGGGAGTCATATGAAAAATATGTGCCTGAGTCAACCAACCATACCTCAAGATCGACATGTGTACTTGAAGAAGCCAACTACACATTCCCTCCTTCTTCCTTGAAGGTCTTTTCTTCTGTAAAAGAACATTCTTCAGATCCCTTCCTTTTATCAAAACTTTTAGGTCTAGCTGCTTCTTGTAAGTGCCTTCTTTCACACACTCCAGCATACCCTTAAAACTTTCCGGAGGTTAGATCTACCCTTAGACTTAGATATCCCCTTGAGAAATTATATGTATTTCTTTCCTAGGAACATCATCTTGCAAATAATGCATCTGTTGATGCAGGAGCATCCTTGATGTATCAAACAAGCCAACATATCAGCCGGAGAAAAGAGCGGTGGATAAGCCAACACAAATCTTTTTGAAAAAGCACCTTGATATTTGTTTACCAAACAGTGATGTGAGTATTAAGCACTTGTACATTGTAATGGATCTTGAGCGGATAATCTCCGTCCTTAGGTAGATAGGGCATTTAATAGATTTAATGTAAAATAGATGGAACATTTAATTCTAGATTTGATAGTTTGGAGCTCGAGGAAAGCGGAATAGACACCCTCCTTTGTACATTGTATTAGTCAAGCATTAAACTGTTAAGAAAGTGTATGTAGAACTTCCATACGGATATTGGAATAATAGAAGAAACGATTCAATTTCATGGTTGTGATGACTCTCTGTGCCTTGATGATATTATACTCATGAATGTTCTTCTTGTTATACATTTTCTTTTATATCTTGTGTCTCCTTGATTTCATGGTCAATTTGATAGAAGTAGTGAATGAGTTTCAGTGTTTCTCTAAGGTAAACGGAAGGAAGTTCCTTCAAGGAGTGCAGTTGAGTTTGTTCGCAAGGAGTGCGTGACTGTAGTGTTTACTTAGAGATAGCTTTGTTTCCATTCATCTCAGAACTGCAGGTTTGGACCATGCATTTGTGCAAAATCTTGAGCTAGACAAAATCTCGGAGTTCTGCGGTCTGAGGAAAAGAGTTGAAGGATTTCTGCTGTAGGATTGTGCAGGATCGAAGAGCTTCATCACTTAGTTGTGTTTGAGGAATTGCCACAAAGTCGTGCAAGAACTTTTTCTGGAAGGAATTGAAGTCGTGGAAGCTCAGGAGGAGTAATCCTTCAAAATTGTCGAAGGATTTCACAAAGAGGCTATGCATCAAAGTGTTCAAGCAGGAGCTGAAACTTTGTGTGCAGGGTGACAAGTTCCATGGAAGAGCATCTCGTCATTTCAGGATTTCATCAGGAAGAGCAGGATAATTGAGAAAATTCAGAAATTCGCGAGACTCTGAGGGTCATTGAATCTCATAGAGGTGTAAGGAATCCGTCGTGCAGGTGTCGAAGACGTTCGAACCTCAGGAGGGAAGAGGCATCGATAAATTATCAGGGGAGCATATAGGTGTGTTTTGCATGAAGCGATTGCATTTAAAGTGGAGGTTAGGAATCACGAGATCACGAAGTTCTGAGGAATTTTGTAGATCGTGGGGACCACAACAGGGGTGACATTGCAGGTGATCTTGAGACATCGATTCTTGGGAGTTGAAGAGACCCAAGAGATTGATCTCGAGAGTGAGTCAGCGAATGTGAGTTTGTCAGTCTCGGCATCTCGGACTATCCCGGGACTTGGAAAAGCGGAGAATATTGTTGAAGGTCAGCGAAGTGGCTGATAGGACAGAAATTCCCGTGCTTGAGATAAAAGAAAGTCGAGTGAGGCCCGGCACATCTCAGTCTGGATCCAAAGAGGTAACACATAGGGGTTGGACTCGCGAGTAGCGAAGTTACGATCCTCTGAAGGAAGAAGCGAGGGTCCTTGAAGAGCCGAATCTGTGGAAGTGGAGACTTCAGATAGGAAATGAAAGAACAAATTAGTTCTTCGAGTCGAAGGAAAAGAAGGTCTTGGTGGCGTCGTGCTCCAGTGGGAAGGTTCGCCATTGTCGTGGGCGGGAATATCTTTATTTTTATGCTTGAAGGAACATAGAAATTCATCATGTAGCCGGAGAAACCGCGGTCGAGGAAGGGCGAGGGATCGCATAAAAGAAAGGTAGGCCTGACAATAATCCTAGAAATGGAAAGCAAATGAGAGAGATCTCTGAGCAAAAAAAGAGCTTGAAGAGATGGAAAATACAAAAGAGCGATGGAGTTGGTCTGTGGATCTTAGTGATTCCAGTAGAAGAAGAAGTTGGACATCAGAAGAAGTCACAACAGAAAGATGCAGCAAATGAACGCCTAACTAGGGTTGTTGCAAGAATGAGTTCCAGGGCGAAAATGGACATTCCAGTCTATAGAAACTGAATGCAGAATAGTTGTTGGATTGGATCTGAGCTCTTGACACCTACTTGATTATGATCGAAGAAGATAAAGAAAAGTCCAGACAATAGGTCACCGATTGAAGGGACATCTGACACTATGGTGGAGACGAAACTCTGGAGTGATAGGCATTCCAAGGAAAACAAAAAGAATCCGAGAAAGGCACAGGACATGATGATCATAAGATGAAAGAAAAGAAATTCATCCCAGGAGACTACCCGGATCACTATTGAGGCAGATGGAAGAATACGAGAACCTAGGAAGTTGATGTGGTGAAAAGAAGTACACAGAAAGATTTTATAGACTCAATATCGAGGCAGGTCACCGGGAAAGCGATGATGAGAAGGTGGTGATATATCTGAATAAGTGCGAGATATGACATGGGATGAGTTAGAATAGTAACCATCAAAGCAGTTGAGATGTATCGGATAGCTCTGAAGAAGAAGCTGATTTAAAGAAATAAAAGGTTAGCAGAAGCTGAGCAGTCATCCCGGAAGGAGAGGTAGTTTTCCAGGACAAATGCAAAAGCCCAAAGAGGAATGGAAGAAGCCTCGAGGATTAAAAGAATTTAGAGGAAGAGGGTACTGCCTCCTGAGAGAGAGAGCCATATGTTGAACTGAGAGGATAGCAGAATGATCAGTGGGGAGATTATGTTGATGCAAACACTCTTCCTAGTACTAGAGGTAGAGGAAGAGAAAGAAGGTAGATGATCACGTTTACATGTGGGAAAAATGGGCACAAGTCATTTTGAGTGTCAGAGAGAAAAAGTTAGAGGGACTCGCTCTGGTAGCGGAAGCGTGGTCAGAATGAATATGCGGACAGCGGAAGATGGCTTGGGATGCATAAAGTTCTCTTAACACCAGAGAAGGAGGTGGAGAATTTAGTGAAAAGGAACAGTCTTTTTTGGATTTCTTGCAAAACCAAAGACATGGTGTGTAAGGTCATTGTGGACAGTGTTAGCACATATAATCTCGTTTCAATTGAGATGGTGGAAAAAACTGGAAATTTAAGAGCATCATCACCGAGTCCGTACAAGGTTTCATGGCTGTAGAAGGGACATCATGTGAGTGTTACAAAACAATGTTTGGTTGAATTCAAAAGAGTGTGGATATAAGGATAAAGTGTGTGATGTCATTCCCATGGATGTATGTCATGTATTGTTGGAGCAGACCATGGTAGTATGACTGAAATGTGGTTCTGATGGGAGGATGATTACCTTACCTTGAAAGGATGGGAACACCTGATTTAGCCGATAAAGGATAGGAAGTAAAGCAGGAAGTAGCAACCGATACTTCTCATGAGTGGAAATGAACTTATCAATGAGATGGAGAAGAAAGAAGATCCTATTCTTTGTGGTTAGGAAACCGAAAATTATTCTGACTAGCACAAGAGAGGACGACTTGCGGTGGTGTCGAGGGAACCTAAGGAGATTTGGTGACATCCTTCGTGGACAAATTACCTGGTTCGTTGCCGCAGAGTGAGAAGTGTGAGTCATCATATATACCCCATACCAGGAGCCAGTTTACCAAAAAAAAAAGCATACAAATTGACACCGCAAGAAAATGAAAAGGTCAAAAGACAAGTCCAACAGTTGTTGGACAAAGGTTTGGTTAGAGAAAGATTGAGTACATGCATTGTTCCAATAGTGCTTAGTCCAAATAAGGATGGAGGTTAGAGAATCTGAGACTCGGAAGCGTCATCAAACAAAATCACCATGGTCTGAATTTCCCGCTACTTGAGAATGGATGATCGATGGATTGCCTAAGTCAGGGCAAATTATTTTACAAAGATTGACCTCAAGAGCGGACATCACCAACAATACGCGCCGAAGGCGTGATGAATGAAACCGTTAGACAAAGCGAAGGTTTATCACGAATGAGCCCCGTCATACCATTTGGTTGAAACAACGTGCCAAAACACATTATGTTGATGAATGAAGTCCTGACGGAGTTCATCGAGAAATTTGTCGTCGTGTATCTTGACGATATACTGATATTCAATGAAACTGAAGCAGAACACTTGAATCACTTAGTTGCAGTGATGAAGAGATTAAAGAAAGAGAAATTGCTGATCAACATGAAGAAATCATCATTCATGAAGACGTAGCTCATTTATTTGGGGTTTGTATCTATGTGAATGAGTTGAAAATGGATCTGAAAAAGGTAGAAGTGATCAGTGGCCATCAATATTTTGAGGTGAAGTTTTCAATAAACCCAGCCGTTTCTACGAAAATTCATTAGAAATTTCATTGGTATTAGATAAAGCAATGATGGATACAATGAAGAAACGACATAAAGTTTTCATTGGACAGCGGAGGAAATTTGAGAAAATATCTGTTGAAAGCGGAAGGAATATGAAACAGCCGTGTTGGTGTTGCGATTTTGGAGAAGACATTTCAAATGAGAGATATTGATACAGTGGAAGTATACCATATGAGCGGTCTTAAGTCAGGAGGATATGCCAGTTGCATATTTCAGCGAAGCTAGATGATATAAAAGTGAAATACTCAACATATGATAAAAGTTTTATGCCCTCTGACCTTAAAGAAGTGGAGAGCACGTGCGGTACGCAAGAATTTGTACTGTGCTCTGATGATAATCATGCATTGCGGTTTGTGAGTCAACAAGAGGATTGAACCAAAAGCATGCACAATGGGTAGAATACATGCATAATTTACTTTTGTGATTAAGCATATTTTTGGTACTGCTAAGAAAGTTGTTGATGGTTTGAGCAGGGAATGTTTGTTGTTGCAGTAGTTTCGAGTCAAAACATTGGGGTTTGAGAATCTCAAGGACATGCGGGGTGATCTGACTTGAGGAGAAAGCGATATGAAGAAATTTTGAGAATCAGTTCTCGAGAGGTCCCGGGAAACCATGGACCGACTACATGGTCGGGGAGAGATTGTTGTTAGGGCAATCAAGCGTAGAACACTGAATTTCTCCATGATGGAGAATCTGCTAAAGGAAAAGAACACGGCGGGGGCTTAGTAGTCACTTTAGTCCATGAAAAACATTAGCAAAGGTACAGGTGAATCATATTTTGGCGGGCATGCGTCGGATGTTAAAATATTTGTTGGCAGTCAAGGATTTGTCAACTGATGAAGGGCGAAAACAAAATCGAGATTTGCTCGGCCATTTACCCATCACAGAAAAGAGGCCATAAGGCAATTATGGATTTTGTGTTAGGGCTGCCAAGGACACAGAGAGGATACGATTCAATCTTTGTGGTGGTGAACTGAGGTTTTCTAAAGATGGCACATTTTATTTAGTGTCAGAAGACCAGCGATGTGACCCACATCATAAACTTGATTTTCAAAGAGATTATTAAACTCCATGGATTGCCGAGAAGCATAGTCTCGAGGCGAGGATCTGAAATTCATAGGTCATTTTGGAGGGCGTATGGAAAAATATAGGGACTAATTTGGCTTTAGTTCATCTTACCATCCATGAGACAGACGGACAAGCAGTGGTCAACAAAAAGTCTCAGAGACTGGCGAAGCTTGGTATTGAACACCATAACTTATTTGGGACAACATTACCACAAAAAGTAGAGTTTGCGTGCAATGGTCGTGAATCAGTCTGAAAAATCCATTCAAGATAGTGTATGGGACACAGCAGAGGGAGTTCTGAACTCGAAGTCGAGCCAGTGCGACTAATGATCTCGCAATGAGAAAAGAATTTGTTAGGCGATGGAAAGAACTTCACCACGGAAGGTGAAACAACTGTTGATGAAATCAATCAGGAATATAAGTCTTGAAGCGGTCGGCATCGGATACAACTTGAGTTCGAAGTTGGCGATCTTATTGAAGCGCCTTGAGAGGTTCCCAAGGGGAACATATAACAACTCAAAATGAAAATTGGGCCATGCAAAGTCACAGAGAACCGGAGAATGCATATGAAATTGAGTTGCGGATGGCATCGGAATATATTCTATATTCAATGTTTCAGATTGCTCACCCTCTGAGTGGAGAAAGAAGAAAGCTGAACTAAGGATCTAGTGATCGGTGGATGAAGAAATTACGGAGTTGTAGAAACCGCGGTCGTGCATCACGGACAAGCGAGTGGAAAGACCGGTGAGCGGTATTTTGTGATACACAGCTGGTAAAATGGAAGAATCGCGATGGAGGGCGCCCATTTGAGGCCGAAGCATTCATACGAAACATGGGCCAATTTGTCACGAGGAGCTCATGGATAGCAGCCATGAATATTTCCAACCCGAGGAAGTATTATGCGAGAGCATAGCCGGCATATCAAACCATTAGCATATCGGCGAGAAAAACCCGTTTGGATAAGCTAAGCACAAATATCTTTTTGAAAAGCACCTTGATATTTGTTGCGCAAAACATTAATGTATGAAATTAATGAAGCGCACTTGTACATTATAACAGACCTTGAGCAGATAAGCTCCCGGCCTTATGGTAATGAGGAGCATTTAATAGATTTAATGTAAATAGATAGAACATTTAATTCTAAGATTTGATAGTTTTGGATCTCGAGAAGCGGATATAGACACCCTCCTTTGTACATTGTATTGTCGTCAAGCATTCTAAAGAAGCGGCGGAGGAGTGTATGCAAAACTTCCATCATCTGAGATATTGAATTAATAGAGAAAGCTTTTGATTCAATTTCATGGTTGTGTTATTTTCTGTGTCTTGATGATATTATACTCATGAATGTTTTGCTTCTTATCATACATTTGATTTTATATATTTGTGTATGTGATTTCATGTAGTTCATTTGAAATGCGAGAATGAAGTGAATGAGTTTTCAATTGTTTCTCTAAATTGAACGAGGATTCACACGCAAGGTCACGGTTGAATTAATGCACGCAAAGTCGTGCGTGAAGCTGCGAGGAGGTTGGCTTAGAGATGAAAACACTGTTCCATTCATCTCGAGAAGTCTGATTTGCTTGCAGGAGCCATACGAAGGCATCACATGAGCTAGAATCTGATTCGCGATTGAGCAAAGAGTTGAAGATTTTGCCTTTCTGAGGAGTCGCGGATCGAAGAAACTTCATCATAGTTGTGTTTGAGGAATTACGCCAAAGTCGTGCAAGAACTGCGGAAGGAATTGAAGTCGTGGAAGCTTAGGAGGAGTAAGCCTTCGAACTTGTCGAAGGATTTCACAAAATTTGTGCATTGGAAGTGTTCAAGCGGTATTTGAAACTTTGTGTCTGGGGTGATGAATTCGTGGAGGAGCATTTACGTCATTTCGGGGATTTCGCCAGGAAGAGCGAATGATTGAAAATTCGAGAGGGAAGTGGCGAGACTCACGAGGTCGCATTGAATCTACGGAGGTGTAAGGAAGTCGTCGTCGCAGTGTCGAAGGAGTTCCGAACCTCGGGGAGAGGCCGGCGTCGATGCGGTATCATGAGAGCATGAATCTATTCGTGGACAGACATATCGGCGTTTAATTAAGCCGGTGATTGGAAGTGGTAGTGGAAATTGGGAGAGTCGCGAATCGCGGATTCGAGAAATTTGTGGAATCAGCGGGACCTGAAGTGTTGGCGGAGTGATCTCGGGACCTTCGGTTCTCGAGTTGAAGAACAAAGGGTGATATCGAGTGGCGAGGTCGCGAAAAGGAAAAATAGCAAGTTTGTCGGAGTCTCGGCATCTCGGACTATCGGGACTTGGAAGGTGGAGGAAGTATTGTTGAAGGTGTGAAGTGGCAATGGTGAAGTTTAGGTAGCATAAAGAAAGAAGTCGGCGGGGCCCGACATCAGTCTCGGAGATCCTAAAAGTAACGCATAGCGGTTGGACTACGCGAGTAGTGAAGTTTCCCGATCCTCCGAAGAAGAAGCCGGAGGTAAGCATAAGGTAGAATCGTAGATGCGAACTTCCCCAGATGAAAGTAGAAAAGAATTTCCGTTGAGTTCTTGGGCGAAGAAAGAAAGTTCGGTGAAGCCCGTCGTGCTCCAAAAGAGGAGTGAGGGAAGGTTAATGCATACGTGCTATGTCCTTCCATGACTAACTGTCTCGCTCCTCCAACAACAAGGATAGAGACCGCCTTCCAAACTTCAAAGAAGTTGTGAAATACTACTATGGCCACAATTAGACTATGCCATGAGTGCAGTGAAACACAACAAATTAATACATTCCATCTTCATCTGAATTGCAATCTCATGATACTAATGACTTACCACCCGGTATTGAAAGGCGTTCAAATGATCTTCACGAGTCTCCATATCTCATCCTCAGGATTATACAACTTATTTCTGAGGAATAGTTTATTTACGAGGGACTTGAAATGCGATACAACTTCCCCAAATTTTCCCATAAATCCTTGGCTATATCTTCCTCGACACATTTAGTAATATTGAATTGGAGAGACCTGCTGATTGGATTATTGTATCTTTGCCAAGTCCATCTTTTTTCCCGATCATGCAGAGGGATCTGTGATGCGATACACAGATCTACCCTGAGTCACAGTCTCACATCCACAAAGATCACTCCATCTTGATATTCCACAACTCAAAGCTTTCCCATTAAACTTCTCGATCTCCATCTTGGAATCGCTTGCCATTTCTTTCGCGAAAAACAATACAGATCTCCCATTGTAACAAAGGCTTATCTGATCCAGAGCCAAACCCTTGACCACAAAGCGTCCCCCTGAAGCCAAAAATCTCTGATACCAAATGTAAATTATAACCTTGTACAATGTCTATTTTAAACATATATTCAGAAAAGAAGAGAAAAGATGCAATGGCAAATACCAACATTACAAAAAAAAATTATAAAAAAAAAAAAAAAAAAAAAAAAACCAGCATATATTATATTCATTCTTGTGTTACATTGTTTACAATACAATATACATATAGAACCAACGACATCAAAGCCTAACCCGATGGCCCGGATTAGTTAAAAAACCCTAATTCCTTAACGAAAATAGAAAACCATGGGCAAAAACCATGTGCCAAAATCACCTAAATACATGACATGTTTCTTGAGCTAGGTGTCACATTTACTCATGCAAATAATTTAACACATACTTAGCAGTGGGACCAGGCTTAGCCACTTGGGAGTGAGGTGATGCAGAAATCACCCCATGACACCATGATGCCTATGTTAGTTGAGCACGATGCGTGTCGTGGGGGAGTGATGTCGGGCGATACAGCCCCGAGGGATAAGCCTTGCCCGTGGGACTAGAGGACATCCCTAGGAACAAGGGTGATGTCAGGACATCACCATCGAGGGCTAAACCTGGTCCCACGGTAGGCTTATCCCATGGGGATGGGGTCGATATTGACATCACCCCCATAACCTCCATCATTAGTGGATATGTCTTTTTAATTTGTTTGTTTTCAGAAAATTTTACATATTTTTAAGTTTTTAATAATGGATTTTTTCTTTTTGTGTTTAGAGTTTTTTTTTAAGTTTTTTTTTTCTAATTTTGTATTAAATTTTGTAGTTTAAGTGTGTTAATTTGTTTTTTAATATATATTATTAATTGTTGTTTGTGTGTTTTTAAACTTTTCTCAAGTTTTTAGGCCATAAATTTGGTCTTTTACCTTTGTTTGTTTTTTTCTGGGTTAGCTTAGTTTATATATTTGTTTGTTTTCCTCTTTTAGTTTTTTAAGTTTCTCTTTGATCTTTTTAATATCTAAATTTTTTATTTTATTTTTTTTATTTGAGTTGTTTTATTTTTTCTTAGTTTTGAATTTATAAAAAAAATGAATTATATTTTATGTTAAATATTAAAAATAATGTTATTTAACTACAATGTTTTCCATGTATTGAAGTGAAGGTAAACAATGTGTTAAGAATGGTGTTTTTCCACTATATTTTAAAAGTTTGGAACAATAAATTAATTAAGAAGACACAATTATAGGAAAAATCGCCTTCAAAAAGTAAATGGTAAAAAAATTAAGATTTAGAAAGAAGCATGGAAAATGACTAAACACCATTGAATAGAAATAAATAGAGTAAATACTTGAAAAAACTAAAATAGATGAAAAATAAGCATTTTAAAAAATATTGTTGAAACATTGTGGATGAAAAAATTAAAATATAAAAAAAACCATCTAAAAAGGAGGGAATTATTCTTAGAGGTAGCACCATTTTTGAAAAATGGGGTAAAGAAATTGGACCCCAAAGTAGAGAACTCTGTGAGTTGTTAAGTTTGTAACTATGTTATACTTTCAATGCATTAAAAAGATAAGATCTGATCAACTTAATTTGATAATTAAATAAAGAGGTATGGGATTGATTTAAAATGAAATCGATCCATTTTATGCATCTGATGGTTTTATGAAATTTCCTCTTACTAAATTGAAAAGTTTTCAGGATAATGTATGAATAATAATGGAAGAAAAACAAATGTTATTATTGCTAACTTAAATGAAGAGATGCAATGGCTCAAACAAAGGGACTGTCTTCAAATTCTCACCAGTTGGAAGACTATATAATCTTGAAATAATAATGAAGAAGAAGTGTATGTGTAATCTAGATCAAAGATAAAGAATAAGCAGAGTCCAAGAAGAAAAAACGATGATACTTATGTAGTGAGGGTGGAAGGGAGAGACAAGGAAGGATCCATATCCTTTACTATATAAGGAAGTTGGCGCTTCCTATGATTGGTACCCTAAAGACTCAAGAGAGTTAGTTCTTCCTAGGGTTGGTGACCTAAAACAAGGGATTTGTAGTTTCTAGGGTTGGTTCCATGAAGAAGGGATTTGTCTCCTAGATTTGCTCTAAAAAGTATTGGTGTCCTTCACTATTTTTTATAAAACCTTGTAATTCATATTAATTATATTTATATAATTGATTATAAATCTAGATCATTGTTGATCTATTGTGGTAATTAATAAAATATCAAATTAATTTCTAATTGTTGAAAAAGAGTAATAATGATTCACCCCTCTCGATGTTCCATCACCCATTCATAAAAATAGAACAACCATACCCATTCACTATTTTTTCACATTAATATTGCACACTTGCCTTTCTTATCATTTGTCCTCAACTTATGTTCACCTAGGCGTACATATGAGGGTCATGCATCTATAATTTCCTTGACCCTATCCTTATAATAAGGATCATGACTAACATGGAAAGGAATGTCATTGGTAAAAATAATTTTTTCCAATGGAATCATCTATATCATCACGGTTCAACTTACCATACATCCCTGCAATAGTTTGTCCCATTGCACATGAGCGATAACCATAATAATAGGATGAATATATCCCTCTATTAGGATATGGTGGAGGAATAAGGTCTATCTATGATTTCTTTCATTTTTATTTTCTTTTTGGAACTTTTAGCTTGTAGCTAAGTGCATACCATTTTCTTTCATTTTATTTAGAATGAGAAGGTGCCTTTTGTATCTGTTTCCATTTGTATCCTCAAAAGATTAGATTTTTGCATCATAGTTCATTTATATATATATATATATATATATATATATATATATATATATATGTATATGCTCCTCTTCCACCTTCCACCCAAACAGTGCATACTATCCAAACTATAAATTCCAACCCAAATATGGCCACAAACATTGCATGTCCAATGAAGTGACCCACCTCTTTTGTTTAAACATTGCATGTCCAATGGCGTGACCCACCTCTTTTGTTTATTGTTTTTTTGTTAGTAGAGAGGCCAACTACTTTGGTGGCATATAGAAAAAGTGTTTTTTTTTATTAAATGTTATGTTTGCATATTTTGTGAATTCCTTTGGCCGGGATGGATCACTAAATTGGGTTTCATTCAATGACGATGAGGTGTTCCCAGTCCCACTTCCAAACTATGTCCCACTCCTAACATGGCCCTCACCATAATCACCATCAGTTTTAGTGGCATCGTTTATATCATTGTAATGACTCACGATGTTGGGTTTTAAATTTTAAGTGCAAGCTTTTAGTTTTTGGAAACTTACAACAAGGGTTTATGATAAATTTTTTATTTTTTTAATTTTTCATGCGGAGATTGAAGGTTGAAAATGAGAAATGAAAATAAAAAATAAAAGATAACAACTCTGAATTTAAAAAACAACAAGCATTTTAATTTGAAATTTGAGACAGAGGATTTTGACTCTACCTCCCCACTGCTAGATGAAATGATGAATTGTTGATCCATCGTAAAATTTCTCCAACCACTGAGAAAACAATGAAAAAATATGATAAATAATTTTTCATCTAAGAGAAACCATGTTGGTGGCTAAGAAAAATCATTGGGCGATTGATTAAAATGGTTGGGAGACTAAGGAATAAAGTTTAAATAGTGAGAAACTCTGTAAAATGATTGGGTAGCTAAGTAAAATCATAAAATTGTTGGTAGAATAAGTAATAAATAGTGGGTCACTAAGGAAATACTCATGTCATATCATGGTTGGAGGAATAAAAAGTTGGCTCGAGGAATAACAAGGCCGATAGCTAAGGAAATACTCATGTGAGCTCTCATGTTGGCTAAAGGTTGAATGGATCACTCACATGCTTAAGGAACAAGCTCACACGAGGTGAAGGAGTGTGTTCACGGGGGAATCAAGGTTGACTAAATCACCCACAGGCTGAAAATGAGTGTGCTCACGTGATCTTAACTCTTAAAGAAATGATAAATCATAATTAATAAGTCAACCAAGGTATACATGTGAGGTAGGGTTTTTAACATTTTAATAAATATTTTTTTTTTTTTTTTAATTTTAATTTTTTATTTTATCTTTTTCTTTTAAGAAATATTAGGAAAAATTTTAGGGGGGATGCCTAGGAGTCCCCCTTTGAGGCAGGGGGAATAATCGCCCCTTTTTGATATTTGGTTCCTAGAAGCACCGCTTTTGGGAAATGCACACCTCACAGTAGGGAAATGTTTCCCTGTCTTTTCCCATGTGCCCCCCCACCGCACATCTAGGGAGCATCAGAAGTGGGGGGCACACCCTCATGGAAAATTGAATCATATTAATGACATTGTCATAAACACTAAGTTATTTTTTAAAAAATTCACATCATTCGAACTAGTTGTGGTTTGGTACTTTTGTGCAATAGATCATTTCATCTTCTAAAAAATTGGCCCATTTATATAGTGATGAACTCAATATTCAAAACGTACATACATGGTATTTTTTATATGTAAAATTTCACCAATTGGTTATTGTTTGACCATTTTCCGAAGAGAAAAAAAAATTGCCAATTATTTTTTACATAAATATGATTAAATTGATAATGTTGGCCAAACAATTACA
The DNA here is from genome assembly GCA_010110895.2 of Picea sitchensis. Lineage (NCBI taxonomy): Eukaryota > Viridiplantae > Streptophyta > Pinopsida > Pinales > Pinaceae > Picea > Picea sitchensis. The sequence goes on from SNQJ01S0135899.1 coordinate 20,261, forward strand.
AGATTTAATAGAAAATTGTATGTTTGTTTATTGAATATTCACCTATAGATTATATGTATGACTTTTCAAGACAAAATAGTTTCCTTGACTACTATACATAGTTATAATATTTGAATCCTTAAAAAATATCTTGGGGACAATCCTTAATTTAATCTCATCTTCTGTTGATATTTTTATATTGTTCCAAACTTGAAACGATTAGATTATAACCTTTAGAAATTAAAAAATTAGCCTAACCTGACATGGCCTATATGAGAAATATTAACCTACCTAGCCTATCCCACCTAATATAAACACCTTATCCTATCCTACCTTTTCTATAGTACCCTAAACTACCTAACCTACCCTACTAAACTTCCCTAACTTTCTGCACTTTCCTATCCTATCCTACACTAATTTAACTTAAACTACCCAAACCTAGCCTTCCTTACACTATCCCACCTTACCTTAACCAACCCTATCATACCCCTAACCTCAACTAGCCTTTCCCAACCCAACCTTTACAAGGAAAAATAATCCTACCTAGCACAACCTACATAATCTAAGCCACCTTAACCTAGCCTACCTACCCAACCCTACAAAGCCTACCCTCAACTAGACTACCCCAGTTTGACCTAAACGACCTAAACCTAGCTTAGCCTACACTAGGTCATATTACCTTGACCAACCCAACCATAGAATACCTATAATATCCTACACCTAACCTTATCTATATTAACCAATCCCAACATGCCCTATACTAGCCAAAATTAGCATATCTAACTAGCCTGCCTACCCAAACCTACCAATCCTACCCTCAACTAGACTACCCCAATTTGACCTTACCTAAAGCTTTATTAGCCTACAATAGGTCCTCTTACTTCAACCAACCCAAACATATACTACCTCGCCTATCCTACACCTAACCTAACCTATATTGACCAAGCCCAACATGGCCTATAATAGCCAAAATTAGTCTATCTAACCTACCCTCTCTAATCTAAACCACCTTAACCTAACCTAACTTTCCCAATTTACTTAGATTCTCTAATCTACCATCCAGTTATGTATCCTAGACTACACTAATCTAAACTAAACTACCCAAACCTAGTTTACCCTACATTAGCCCAACTTTCCCTATACTAACCAAAATAAACCAACCTAGGCTAATGTATTTATCTAAACTACCTTTAGCCTAACCTATAATACCCTAAACTACCAAACCTACCCTCAATTAGACTACCATAATTTTACCTAAACCACCCAAACCTAGCATATACAACACTAGCCCACCTTACCTTAACCAACCATACTCTACCCCACCCCTAGTATGTTTTATCCTAGCCTAAACCAACATGACCTATACAAGTAAAACTTAAACTACCTAGACTAACCTACCAAGTCCATCCCACCTTATCTCAAGCTACTTATCCTACCATACCCTACACTACCTAACCTACCTTATAAGGCCTACCCTCAACTAGGATATCTATCCTATCCTAATAAACTTCCCTAACATATCATTCACTTCCCTATCTTAGCCTACACTAATTTAACCTAAACTACCCAAACCATTAATCTACCCTAAGCTGCCCAAAACTAGCTCAACTTACCCTAAACCAACCCATCTTAACCAACCCTACACTAAACTTCAAACCCCACCCTATCCCACCCCTAACCTAAATTATCCCAACCTAGCCTACACTAGTGAAACCTATATTAGCATATATAATTTAAACCACCTTAACTTGAACTACTTTCCTTACCCTACCCTTATCTACATACTAACTACCCTACCAAATGTACACCTACTCCTATGATATCCTAGCATACACTAGCTTAAACCACTATTATCTACTCTATCCCACCGTAACTTAATTAAATATACCCTGGTCTATCGAACCTAACCCACGCCAAGCCTAGACTAAACAACCTTTTAACCTACTCTACCCTACTCTAAACTACTTGACTTACCTGACAAAGGCTACCCTAGCTTACATACACTAACCTAAGCTACTATAATATACTCTACCCACCTTAATTTAACCAAATCTACCCTAAGTTACCTAACCTACCCTACCAAGCCTACCCTAAACTACCTGGTCTACCCTACCAAGCCTACCCTAAAATACTTGACCTAAGCCTACCCTAACCTAAATTAATCTTCCCTTTCCTAACCTACGCCACACTTTACCTATCTTAAAATACACCAACCTACCCTACCCTAATCTACTCTATCCCACCTTAACTTAAAAAACCATCACCCTAAACTACCTAACTGACACCACCCATATCCTAGCCCAAACCATAATAACCTACCTTAACTCTACCCTAAACTACCTAACCTAAAAATACTACCTTATCCCTACCATAAATTACCTAACCTACACTACCAAGCCTACCCAACCTTAAATCAACTTCTTGAATGTAACTTAACCTCCACTTCCCTAACACATCCTATCCCACCTGTCCTAGCCTACGATAACCTTCATACCCTAATATAACATAAACTACCCTAATATACCCTAAAATACTTAATTGATCTGTCAATCCTAACCTAACCGAGATGAAACTTCCCTAACCAAACCTGCCATTAACTCTGTAACCTACCCTACACTTACATATCGTAACATACACCAACCTAAACTATCCAAACCTGTCTTATCTTTACATAGCCCATCCTACACCTTAAAAAACCCTATCCTATACACCCTAACCTACCCCACCCCATTTCCTAGCCTAGAACACCCTATCTTAAATTAAAACTACCCTATAAATTTTACCCTAACCTATAATCAAATTCCCTAACCTACTAATCTAATCTTGACTATTTAAACCTAAGTTAACCTACCTTACTTTGTGCCACACCAACATAAACTAACCAAATATATCCTAGCATGGCCTAACTTAAACTAACGAACCAACCCTACCCTATAGTCCATAACCTACCCCACCCCTTTGCCTAGCCTAAACAACATTAACTGAGACTAAACCTACCCTATAGAGTTTACACTAAACTGGAGTCAACTTCCCTAACCTACCTAATATAACCTTGATTATTGAAACCTATATTAACCTACCCAATTCTATGCCAGCCCAACATAAAATAACGAAACCTAACGTATTATGGATTAACTTAAACTAAGAAAACCTAGCCTTACTTACCCTAACCTAAATTGAACAACCTTGATCTAAACTACTTAACCTACCCCAATCCTAGCCTAACATGTACCAATTTAACCTACCTTTAATTAAACTAAGCTTCGCTAATATTGACTACCTACCCTACCCTACCAAACCTAACCTAACCTATACTCAACTTCCCTAATGTCCCCTAAACTAAACTAACAAAACCTAGCCTTACCTTGACCATACTTGAGAAACCTTGCTCTAAAATACCTAATGTACTCCACCCCTAGCATAACCTATACCACCTTAACCTACCTTAATTACACTAACCTTCCTTAAGATAGACTACCTACCCTACCCTACCAGGCCTACCCTAACCTATAATCCACTTCCATAACATACCCTAACCTACAGTAATCTAACATACTTTAACCTACATACAATACTCTATTGTTTAATAGACTACATTACCTACATTGTCAATATTAATCTTCATAGACTCAACTTCCCTAACATAACTTAACAACCACTCGCCTATCATAGCCTACACTGACCTAAAATATCCAAATCGAGCTTATCCTACTCCAGTGCACCGTACTTTAAGCAAACCTTACCTAATCCATATCACTCAACCCTAGAATAAGCCTACCCTACGAAGGTTTCCCTGACCTAGACTTAACTTCTCTAACCTACATAACCTACCCTTAATTATCAAAACCTAGCTTAACATACCCTATAGATCTTACCCTGACCTATTCTTAACTTTTCTAATCTACCTAATTTAACTGCATCCATTGAAATCTATCTTACCCTACCCTACCTTAACTTGAGTCAAGCCAACCAAACCTAACTTAATCTACCTCACCCTACCTTAAAAACCCTTATCCTTAACAATATAGCCTACCTCACCTATAACCTTGCTTAGAATACCTTAACCTACCCTAGCTACCTCAATATAACCTAACCTAGACTATACTCCCTAAAGTAATTTAACTTAAAATACCCCAACATAGCCTAACTTATCTAACCTAGCCTAGACTACCCTAGAAAGCCTACCTTACCCTAGACTTCCCGAGATACTACCAAGCCTACCCTAACCTTAAGAAAATTTCCCTAAACTTTCCCTTGACCACCTAACCTACCCTACACTTACCTAGGGTTGGGGGAAAGCTAATTATGGTCTCTCATGACACATTAGTGGCAATAAAAACATGGGAAAACAACAATCTATTAACTCAGAGGGAATATTCATTGTAATTTTACAATGAATTTGAATATGGCATAAGAAGATGAAACATATGAAATTGAATTATATTTTCAAATATACAACTATTATTCATAGAAATTGTGAATAACTATGTCAAATTTGATTTTTTTTCTAAAAGTGGTATCTTATTTTTCCAACAAAATATAAGGTATATGTTTTTGCTCGTGCAGGTGTTGAGTACCTTAATGATGGGATTTCATTCCAAAAATTTATATACTTGTAGAGAACCCATTTTTCTTGTGCGATGTATTTTTTGGAAACTTATAATATTAATTTTATTGATTATTTAAATTATCAAAGTCAACATATCCCTGAAATTATAATGTCTTTTGTTCGTGTAGGCTAAGAGGGTGTTAACATGATCAAAACAATTTTTTTTTTTAGATCATAGATATCAGTCTCCTCTAGGGAGACATATATCTCATTCAAGATATGGTTAATCCTTCAAAAAATTATAGCATAAATAAGAGAGGTATGTATTTTAAGATTATGATATATGTCAAGACAAAAATAGATTAAAAATAGTAAATGTTATTATTTATTTTTTTAAATTGTATATTCGGAATCTACATTGCGAACTCTATTTTTGTATGTAGTTTCGTTAATAATTGAATTGTGTAGCCTATATAAAAATAATTTCAAAATAAGAAATATGGAGAGGAATTATTAAAAATGGAAGTTTTTATGTATTTTCATATTGAACCACTAGGTTTTTCATCTTGAACGTAAATCCAAGGAAACCATCTTAGCAAACATGTATGCTAGATTTTTCAGTTCCACCTAAAAAAATTAGAAATTCAGATACAACATGAACACGTTCCTAAATCATATGCGTTATTAGAAACATGAACATGTGTGTGTTCCTATTAACACAAATCAAATCTCTCTCTCTCTCTCT
>SNQJ01S0135899.1:25543-38708 GCA_010110895.2 Picea sitchensis
TTGTGAGTAGATCTGATTTGGTTGATAAGTTTGATGATATAGGTTGTAGTGATAGGTTGTTTGGATAGGTTATTGTGGCAAGTTATTTGTACAGGTTTGGTGTATGGTTGATGCACTTGTTTATGGTACAATTTGAGGTACAGGTTGATGTATGGTACATGTTGGCACGGGTTATTGGTACATGTTGTTATAGGTTGTTTGGTGCAGGTTGATTGGTACAAGTTTACAACAGTATATCTCACAGTGATAGTGTGATAATGGTTCCATCATTATACTTCTATGTTAGGGTGATTGGATGGGGCAAGGACAGGTGGTTTTAGCCACCTTCCAGTTGTAGCCAGAAAACATAGGAGGTTTTAGCCTTCTTCTAGTTGTATCCAAAGAATTGGGGAGTTGGAACTTCTCTTAGGTTGTAGCCTGAGAAACTAGGGGGTTGGAGCCTCCTTCGAGTTGTAGCTAGAAAAAAAAGGAAGTTGGTGCTTTCAACGAATTTAATTCTTAAAGACATATAAGAAAAAACATTATGTGGTTTTCTCTCTCTTTGGGTTTCCATGTAAAAATGTTGGTGTACTGTGTATGTGTATGATTACTCGTTTTTTCATTGTTTATTCACTCAGAAACTATTGGAGGTAATGATACATTGATATAACACTTGCATTTTATGGTTAAAAAAGATTATATTTCCTTATTATTGATTCACCTTCAAGAAGACCATCCATGTTCAAGATACAAAGAAGTTTCAATCATGATCATGATCAGTCAAATCGAAAATTCAGAAGGACTACACCACAAAAAAGATCATTCACTCCCAAGTATGCAAATTTATTTTATGGTCATTGTTTTTATTGTACTTATTTTGGACATAAGGTTGCAGATTGGATGGATTATAAAAGAAATCTTCAAGCAAGAAATGTCTATGTGGCCCCACGTAACATTGAATGTTACAAATTCCATAACTATGGACACATAGCTAGTGATTATAGAACCATGATCGATACTTCAATGAAAGAGAACATTGATATCAGATATAAGAAAGTATGGATAAGAAAACAAAAAGAACATGTGAACAAAGACCGGGTCCCAGAGATCGCAAAATTGGAAATAAAATGAGATGAAGAAAATTCTACATAGAAAAAGAAAGATGTCATATATATAAAGGTCTAGAAAATAACTGAAAGAAAATAAGGATAGGTAAATAAAGAACAAGTTCAAGCAGGGGTGATTTTAAGAACCCCCCCTAAATTTATATGTATAATAAATGGGCGAATCCCCATGATACATAGGAAAAATTGAAGGCTACTTTATCAATAATATAAAATGTATATATAATTTTTTGGTGAATCTTTTAGTCAATTATATAATCTTGTAAAATATTGGCAAATCTTTCACTGAATTATAAAATCTTGTAAAATATTGGCGAATATTTCACTAAATTATAAAACCTTGTAAAGTCTCAGGGGATCCTCCAACGACCTCACCTAAAGCCTCAATTTCCTAACCTGATTGACAGACCTTGCCTTGCATTGACATACCTTGCCTTGAAATGACATTCCTTGCCTTGACACGTCTTGCCTTGCACTTCAATACTAAACCTTGCAAATCAGTGAGTATCGTGTTCTCTACGCAAGAGCTATTGAAAGTCTGATGTATTCTATGGTCTATACTAAACTAGACATTTCACATGCAGTGGAAGTTTTGAGCAGGCATATGTCAAAACTAGAGAAGGAACATTGGAAAACTATAAAGAGGGTCTTCAAATATCTACAGGGCACTTCCATTATGCAATATGCTATCAAGGAAGACCTGGAACTCATAGATAGGTTGATATACAATGCTTTGTTAATGCAGAATGGGTTGGAGATCTAGACCGTAGAAATCTACAAGTGGTTATGTTTTTAACATATTTGGTGGAGCAATCAGTTGGATGAGTAAGAGGCAAGGTGTAGTTGCATTGTCAACTACAGAAACTGAGTACATTGCAGCCACTCATGGAATTAAGGAAGTTCTATGGTTGCAAAGATTGTGTTCGAGTATTGGTTTTGTTCAGAAAGCACTAACAATAGGTTGTGACAGCTCAAGTGCAATTTTTCTTACAAAGAACCCTACTTATCATTCCAAAATAAAAAATATTGATGTGCAATGCCATTTTGTTAAAGACATGGTTGAATAGAACAAAGTATTGTTGGAAAAGGTTGACACCCTGAAGAACATTGTAGATTCATTGACAAACACTGTTAGTATTGAAAATTTATCTTGGTGTAGAGAATCAATGGGCATTGTTGCCCCCATTTTTGCATAGAATACAACGAGTGGGAGGATGTGGGACATGTGTTTTACTCTTTGCAGGTAGACTCAATCTCATCCCAAAGAGAAGGTGGTCCGTTTTGGTCTATATTGTGCTTTTTCAGCCAATATTTTTTCAGCCTGTTGCAAACTAATGACAGTTAAGGAATCAGAGTTGCAATCAAATCTAGGTTAATAGAATAGGGTTTTGGATTATATGGAATACATAAATATTGTATTATAAACAATGAAGTTAAACAATGAGAGAGAGAGAGAGGCGTGTCTCTCAGTTAGGCCGGTTTTCCCAATTAATTGTTTCCAGAGTAAATATTTGTGTACTAAGTGTGTGCCATTGTTATTTAATGTGTATTAGATTCTATTAGAATTTATTTTCTTGCACAGTTTTATCAAACTCTTCAATCCCTTCATGCAAACAAACTTTTTGGCATATAGAAAACAAAGGCTAGTGTTAGTTAAAAGTTTTACCCATTTCTCCTAAGTGATTCTCCTTCAACAATGGAGTATAACAGAAGATCCATTCCATCCTTCTTGTTCCATGTGTAGCTTTGATTGATGATATTTAGAGGGATGGGGTGTCAAATTAGATAGAGGCATATAGTTGTGTAGGGAATCTACACACAACATGCATGTTTCAGATTTAAAAAAGGGGCAACTCCCAATGCATGGAGGCACTTTGCATGAAGATTTTTCTATTCCTGGAAGTCACGGTTCTCATTAGAGCTAAGTTTCATTGCATGTGGAGGTTGTTCTATCTTTAGGAGGGCACAAAACGCCAGTTTAGATAGGTGCATTAATGAGAGATATTCTCGCATGCTTTCATGTATTTTCCTCTTTTGGAGTTGGGTACACTTCACTAGGTATGCAAACTCATGCATGAGGATGCATTAGGGTTAGTGTTTTAACTTCTGCAAGGAAGCACATCACATGGGTGGCTAGGCTTTATTTTAACATCTCTTTTCTTGGTTTATAAGAGAAAGTGAGGGTAGTTCACTGATACACATAATTTAAGAGTTAGATAATCCAATCTTTGAGAATATTGCTCTTGTAATTCTTCTTTTTGAGGAATAGAGTTGTGTGATTTAGGAACATAAATATGTTTTTTGTCATACTTTCCAGAGTATTTTTTCTAAAAGAGAAAATTATATACATATATTTATAAGATTATGTTTTTTCCAAAGGGAAAAAATTATATACATATATTTTTATAAAATAAATTCCGTTATTCCTTACTATGTAAGGAATTAATTAACCACACTTATAATTGAATTTGAATTTTCATAAGGAAAATTGAACTGATATAAAATTTAGATATACAGCCCATTAAAAATACCATTTTAATAAACATTGAATTTGAAAATATTAAACTTTTCCCTTCACAGTCAAATGAGTCTTTCTCTATATATATACACATTGTACATCTCTTAATTTCCACGACAACATTTAAAAATACTTTCATACTATTGGTTTTTGAGTTAGAAGGGTACAATTTGATGTGAGATTTCAGCAAAAAATATATGGAGAATGCTTTTCGAATCCATACACCAATATGAGACATTATCAATACAAATCATCATTGAAAAGTTGCAGAGCAGAGAAAGAGAGTTAGCATATATGTTGTGTGTGACAGATATTAGATATGGGGTGGTTGATGATTAAGGCTTGAGCAACTTGACAAGCAAATCCTCAACATCCTTGGCATTAGACCATCCATGCACTTCAGCCTTGACAAGATCACAATTCTTGTGAATAAGCTTCCACAGTGGGTATCTGCCAAAACATTAATCAACACCACATCTTCATGAGAACTTAGCAAACATTAATATCACAAAACGAATTCTGAGGAAACATGAATTTGGGTTAATGGTCTCACTTACTCTTTTCTAGGAAGAAGGTGATCTCCATCCCTCAACTTCAAAGAAGGGCAGAAATCTCCACTGCCATCTCCCAGATAAATAAATTGCTTTTTATCAACTGATTCTCCTTCCAAGGACTTTTTCATGATCTCATCTATTATTGCTCCCTGCAACACATAACATCATCACCATGCAATATTTCTAAAACAATTATTTACACTCAAACTTTCGCATGATCTCATCTATTATTTACCCCTGCAACACATAACATCATCACCATGCAATATTTCTAAAACAATTATTTACACTCAGAGAAGAAAAGTGAGATGCATTCCACAGTAGGAAAGGGGTGGAATGATCCAACAACTCTTTGGGTGTTTGTGTGTATTCAGTGGATGCATTGTCCATTCAATATAGACAATAGTAGAAGAAACCCATTTAAACCCTAATCCAAATTCAGGGTTTAAATTCGGAGTTCAGACAAATAACCCTAAAGAATAATTCAGATTCAGACAATATGTGCATGTCAGACCTGTACATGGGTCCAAATATACATATCAAAACATGTTCTAATCTATAGAAATATGCATATAAGACCCCAGTTTAGATGGGTGTTTGCTCATGTGTAACAGTAGAGAAGAATGAATACCTTACACATATTAGGAGGGCAGAGGCTGCAACCATGAGGAGGAACTTCAATAAACAGATGAAAAGGCTGAATCCTCAATCTCCCCATATCATCAACAAATGATGGGTTTGTCTTAATCTCAGTGAAATATTGGAGCAGGTCATGGGATTGAAGAATGGTCTTTATGAAGATAATATTAGCATCGCTCAAAATTCGAAGATCACAACTGGACCACAACAACAACCAAAGAATGTTTGATTAGAATCAATGCAGACTTCTTAATGAAATCTAATAAAATAAAAAGAGCCATTCACCCACCCCAAGGAGAAGGTGAAATTGATAGCTCTTATCATTTCTGGGTAGAGGGGAATCTTCTTCAAACTCTCTTCAATGTCGCTTATCGTCTTTCCCTGGTCATGCATCTCCCCTATCATTTTATCCTTCATTCACCAACCAACATATCAATTACAGGACATTGCAGCACTGAAACTCGAGGATAGTTTTCATATAAGTGAATGGCATTTAAATATAACATTTAAATCCTGTATTTCACCCAGAGCAATCTAACCAGTACATGTTGGCATAGATCTAACCCCTTATACTAACAAAAAAAAAATCAATCTTACATTACATGATTAAAAACCCAATAATAATTACTTACCATGAGAGTATTCCATGGAAGAGCAGGGAGAAAAAAATCAATATTACATCACATGGTTGAAAACATGCAAAGATACAACCTGACACATTCCTAAAAACTTCAAATAGACAATTTTATATGCATAACTGGAAATTGGCAAAACAATTCACTTGAACCTACCCAAAGCTCAAAATTCTAAAATAGGATCTGAATGGTTGAACTTGAAAGTTGAAAATAATATTGTAGAGACTTCCCATTCCTCAGGTATCTTCATTTTCATGTTGAATTTTCTCAGCTCACATGTGGAAATTATAGTGTCAAACTTGTTTGTAACTTCTATTCTGTACCTATATTGGCTTGCTCATTCAAGTTTTTAGCACAAAAACATTCTGATGTAGTTGATTCTAAGTGTCAATTTTCAACTGTTGAATTCTCGATGTTTACAGGTTGCAAACGTTTGGGATGAGGATCTTCAGAGTGTTGTTCAGATGAGATTTGGGCAAAATCGACAAAGTCCTTTCACATCTAAAGGATTTCATGGTAAGTGCAAAGTTGTAAAGACGCTAAGCTTTGGATTCAAACTTTCTTCATATGTCTAAAGTAGAATACAATTTCTTACCATTTAAGTTTTTGATTGCAGGTTCAGTACCAACAAGCCACATGAAAATTGAGCTCTGAATCTATGACTCTTTTACCTGGTTTAGACTGAGAGAGAGATGCTCAGTGATTCTAAGAATCTTTGGTAACTTATAATCACTATGGGGAGAAGTTCTATTCCTAAAATATTCACTTGGCACTGAAAAGTTACATCTGGGTGCTCTAAGATTTACGTACATATGGGTAGATTCCACTGCTTTTCTTGTGCTTATGTAATTCATTGTCGTAGTATTATGAAATTCTATTGCAATCAATCAGAAGAATTATTGCACTCATGTTGTGGAAGCAATTTTATGATGGGATCTGTCCCTGAGGAGATGCCCCACAATCCCAATGTGAATAGTTTAGATTAATTGTGTCCAGTGGTGAAATTAAATTAACACCACATGTACCATGGTAGAAACTGAGGCGGTTTGTTAACTTGTCTGACAGAGATTCCTTGGACATTCATGACCTTGATACTGATATCAATAAATTGATGATTAAAAACAATAAGGTCATGAATGTCATGAATGTCTCGGTTCAGCACAAAATGGGAACTGTTTTTTTGAAGATACTGTTGAAATTGTTTAAAAAGTGGCTGATGTGATATATGAGTAGCATTAATTTACAGTATTAAAGATATTAAGTTGGACTTTACATGCTTAAGTTACTAGAGAGAAGTTAATCAATTTGGCTTTTAAACCATCAACAATAATATACTATAATTGGAAGTTTAAGTGAGAACATTTCATAAGAAGAGCAACTTAAAAGTCAATGCTGCCACTTTGTCTTTGATGAAGAATCTATTGTTGAAAGTGCCAATGTCCTTCATATCAAATTTATTGGTCAACTTCTCCTTACACCATCCAATAAACTTCTCATAACTCCCTGTAAGAACTGAATCATCTACATACAGAACGAAGACAGGCAGTCATTCATGAGAATACATTAGGAAGGCATCTAGGGCTTTATGCTTTAGACAAATGTAGAACAAATATCAGTAACTGGAAGTGTGCATTTGATAGAGCTGATGTGGTTGTCTTTTTTTCAGAATATGCTATGCTAATGATGTATTATGTATTTGATTCTAGGAACTTCTTTGTTATCCCTGGCTCCCTAAAGGAAACATGGGAGGCAGAGAATTTTATGGCTTTGAATAGGAAATGAATTTGAGTAGGCTAAGAATAAAGAACAAACAAATGGAGAAGATGGACCATGATTAACCAGAATGGAAAAGATTAGATGATATTAGAGATGCAAACCTAAAAAGCTGAGGAAAGAATTAGGGCAATGATTCCAAAGAAATTAAATAGCCCATCCACATACAAGGTGCCTATCAGCCTCTTTTCTTGTAACAATTTCTTGGTGGAGATGTGTATAGCTTGTCATCTAAGGCATCATCCATGTGTCAATTTTATCTTGACTGTTACATGTAGTAGATTCATACACTTAGGTTGGTTATGACTAAGCTTCATCTCCTTATTGCAGGCTTGATGAATGATCTAGTTTGCACTCAAATGTTCTTTATATTGGAGGTTATGCCATGCGGTTTTGAGCAATAAAACCCAGCATATTGTCAGATCTGTTCATTACCATACATTCCAGTTGAAAATACTCCAGTTGTTGTGACTGTTTTGCATCACAAAAGGCATGGATAGCAATAATATCATTGTGAGACATTCCCAACTCTTTATAGGCCAAACTCTAAAAAAAAGTTGGGGGCACAATGCATCTGTTTAAAGACTTTTCCAACTTGTAGCTAGTGACATAATGAGTGACCTCAATTATCTACCCAGCAAAGAGGACTTGTATATTTATGGTGAAAAGATGACATAAGAATAGGGATTTCATTAGTGCATTAGGTGAGTCAAGAAACATCAAATTTGAGATCAGCCCTATTATGATTTACTTATGTCGTAGCAGTGTCAGAGGTAGCTTGTAAATTCACCACATTTGGCAACAATAACTGGAATGTTTACAGCCTCTGTCACTCAAAATTCATATCTGCATGTAGAAATATTGAGTGGGTAATTTGTAACAATCCATAGCATATTGAGGGAAGTTATCTATATTAGCGCCGAGGTAAATTTTCGGATATCCCTTGACAGCATATTTAAACAGAGTTTGATAAATAATGCCTTAGTAAACCCATCAGTCACAGCTTGTAACATGTAATCCTGGTAGATTTGATAAAAGGGGTATCTCTAGCAGGTTTAAAGGGATAAATAGGTGAAAAGCCCTAGCATAAATGGAGGTAAAGGGAAGCTATATAGGGTTTTAAGGAGGAGTTATAGCCAAACAGAAGCAATGTTCCCCCTTTTGTTGAAGCACACATATTTATGAGACCCACATCTTAAGAGTTCAGTTGAAGGAGTGCTCATCCAAGGAGGGTTGTGGGTGGTAGGTAGAATTATTCAAAACTTTTATGTATGTACCCTCCCATGAAGAAAACCTAGGTTGGAAAAAGGACTATAACAACAAGCATGCAAAATTTTGAAGAATCATGTTGGCCTGAAGATCTTTCTTCAACAACATTTTATGACCTATTATAGTTTAGGTCTGTAGTCTCTACTCCACTCCAACTCGGTCATGTTCATGCTATACGTTGACCCTGCTACCGAAAATGAAACAAGCACAAAAAATCAATTACGGTCCAGAAACAATTCCAAATCTATATTATACTTTGACCTTTGACTGAGTGCACATGAAAAATGAGAGAAAACAACTAGAAAGTATGCAAAAAGTTAGGATTTTTACCTACAAAAGAAGTCTCTTTCAATTGTAAACATGATATCAAGATTGTGTTAATTCAAATCATCAATAGAGTCAATCAATTGATGTGCAGAGAGGATTTTGAAGAGTTCTATATAGCAAAGGATGTGTTCACAACAATTCCCTCATTTGCATTTGATATCTATACCTATACCTCATATGTGTCATTTCTAAGCTTGGTTATATTTTGTAATGTAAATATGAAGAGGTTGGCGTAGTCCCTCTTATGCAAATATATTATAAAATTGTTGCTACATAATGTCTATTGTAATCATATTGTGCATGCTAGAAATACTTCTATATTAGTCCATCATTTACCAGCTATAATATATTCTAGATTGGCTATTTGAGACCTATACAAACTGAAAGGGTCACTTCATATAAGGTGTAATCAGATGTGTGAGATAATACTCGTCTAATAGTTTGAAAGGGACCTTTGTAACTGATTTTAGATTTCTATAATAGCATTAATACTCCGTCCTCATGAAGTTTGAAAAGAGTTGTGAATAGTCAACATTTTCAAACCTGTGTTTACAACTATTGATACACCCCCTTGAATTCCCCTCTTCTTTTCATGGTATTAAAAACATCAAAACCAACAAAAAGCAGGTTTAACCTTTATATTTATCTCTGAAGTTACCCAATCTTTAATTGAATATCTTAGATTAAAAATTGGAAAAACTCATTGAGAAACACTTTTGCCAAACTAGCAGAAATTTAGCTTCTAGGAACTTCTTATTGAGATGAATTCAACACAAGATTTTAGATAATCCTATAGGCTGGCGGGGATGTTGTATGCACTTTATTATGAATTTAGTTATTTTATGAAGCTCTAAGATCAAAGATCCAACGGCTAATAGAACCCCACAATCACATTATAGTAGGTTAAATAATCTGGAGGTTATTTAGAAGCAATTCAGAGAGTTTCATAGTACTAGGAGTCCTCTCTAGCTTTAATCCCTCCCTTGGAAAGATGTGGTGATGTGTCCAACAAGGACACTTGAGAAGAAACTTCCTGTAGGGAAACAAGGCAAATGATTTTGGTTGCATGATCACGGTCTCCTCTAGAATGTAATCTATCTATCTATTATTATTCTTTTAAGGTTATGTCAAATGTTGCTTAGAAAAAGTTAATCTAAATAATTAGCCCTTTCCATGGGCATCAATGAAACATAGAAAAAATATTTTACTAGGAGTATAATGTAAAGAGTATCTTGCAAGTTCAAGGCCAGGGAGTTGTTCCCTATCTGATAGAGCTTTTGTTACATCAAACATAAAGACTTTCTTAACCACTAGATGTGTTCTATATCAAGTCCAACCATGCCATAAAGATGAAGTGAAATCTCAAATAGTGCAATTACAATGAAAACACTTAAAACACTCATATAAACTATTAATCGAGGAAGTTCCACCACTAAATGCTAGTAGGCATATGATTCACTATATTGCCCCACCTCACTGGGGAAAATGACATAAACATTGATAGACCCAGAGCTTGTTATGTTCCCAAAAAAAAAATGAAGATTGTGTTGTCTCTGCAAATGGGAAGCACATAGAGTAACCTAAAGGTTGAACAAAATGATATGATTTATGACCTTTATATCTTATTCAAGGCTCATATGATTTATGACCTTGATATCTTATTCAAGGCTCCTAGGAACACACTTTGACATCACTCCTCTTTATGTCAGTCCATAGATGACAAGACAATTTTATGTTTTCAGTAAGATACTAGATGTGAGACTGCGATTTGTAATGTTTAATTCATTACAGTTCAATCAAGCAATTTTGTTTGTTGGTAAACAATGTATTTTTAACAGATATTGATGGCGCAAAGTGTGCAAGAATATATCCTATGCTCTTTTTGTTGCACCGAATATTCTTTGAAGTTCCAAAATCATCCATTTCAACTCCAAATAAAGAAATCTTATGACAGGTGTGCAAGATCCAGTGTAATGATAGGAAAATGGTATACAAAAACTAATATACTAGAATCCTATTTATTACACCTGTGAAGATCAGGGATGATGAAATCAAATTTTTCAATCCTGAGGAAATCAGTGCAATGATTTTGTTGAAAATGAAGGAGACATTTGAGTCCTAGCTTGGGAAGAAAATCAAGGATGCAGTAGTTACAGTTCCAAGTAAATTTAGGCACAGGAAGATCCTAAGTTGAAAACATGTTTTCGATATGTGCAGTCCATATTTATGCTAAAATGGGAGTGTTATTAAGAGTGATGTAGAAATAATGTATCAATGAACTTGAGTAACGTATGTCAACAAAATTTTGACAAAACTTCCATTTTTTTGGTTTGCAGCATATTTCAATGATGCACAAAGGCAGGCAACCAAGGATGTTGGTGCAATTGTTGGGCTAAATGTTGCTCGTATAATAAATGAACCAACAGCTACAACAATTGCATATGGATTAGATAAAAAGGGAGGAGAAAAGAATATTCTTGTTTATGAACTTGGTGGTGGAACTTTTGATGTCAGTATTCTCACCATTGATAATGGTGTTTTCGAAGTGTTGTCAACTAGTGGAGACACTCATTTAGGAGGTTTGTCTGTTTGTAATTTTTGGCTCTACGGGTTTTTTTATTCAAATTTAGGCGAGCAAAATTTTCTCTATATTGTGTCAATGTCTAGAAGTTTAATGCTCAATTAGGAGGGCTTTTCTTCATACCATTATCGTCTTCATGTATAATTTATTCAGACTTTCTCTTTGTCTGTAATAAAAATTGAACACCATTTTTGGTTTGTTCTCTGCAACAACAGAAGTTGTTGCTTATTAAGATTAAAGACTAGTAAATCTTCTCTTGAGAGTCAGCTAATGAGAGACAGTTAATGAGAGATAGTTATACTAAGATCCTCTCCCAGCTTGTTGTCCCAAGGGGCAAGGCAGTCATAAATTTTAATGGGGCTACTAAGGGCAACACAAGAAGGGAAGAAAATGGTGGACTATAGATTGTTCATTCTTTCCAAGATTGTTTTGTGCTTGGCTATAAGCATATACTTAACTGATGCATGATTATATTTCCTACTTTGCCTTCTCTATTGATTTATGTTACTTATTGATATTGATGGTAAAAAAGAGGGATAAATCTTGTTAAGTTTTTCTATTTAAAAACATATTGTATTGTTATCTTGATGTATTATTGGCTAATAATCCCTTATTTTATGCAGTTGTCAATTTACCCTCTCCAAATCATCATTGGCTTGTCACAAACGACTCCATTGCTTCGATTGATCGTGTGATGGGCATAGTTGATGCAACAACTATTGAAACTACAAACATTCTTGTAGAGGACTTGAGAGTTACTGGGAACCAACAAACAACAACACTGCATACAGTTATACCTAATGAACTTCATTTATATCTATCATTATTCACTAGACTAAGAGGTGTTCTCAATGGAGAAGATCTTGTATCCTGTACAACACCATGGTATTTTGTGGTAGGTTGGGAATATGTTGTTCATCTCAAGCATTTTCCTGGCAGTCCACTGCTCAACCTCTTTATTTGACAGAGGTTTGTGTTATCAAAAACCTTGTTAATTTTGGTTTCACCTTATCTAAAGTGTCGGTTCTTCAGCTATTAATTTTCTATAGATTAGTTGTTTGGCTTGTGGTTGTTTTCTATGTGATGTTACAAGTTTTCTTTACGGTTGCATATTCTTATGTTCGGATTGTGTTGGGCTTACAAAGTGAGTGACAAATCATAGAATCTATGAAAACTTTCTTGGCTAGTATGTGTATACATTGAGAGGTTGAACACTAAGGAAACATAAGGTTATGTGTACAAAAACAGAAAGAAACATAAGGATTCGTGTACAACAACAGAAACTCTAGGACCACTACAGGTGATTTAATAAGATTCATTCATACGCAGTTAACTTACTATTCAATATATGCTCAACAAACATGGGAGAACACCTTCACAATGGTATGGAGGTTCTTCGAATAATGGTCCTTCCACGCGACAATAGATATAGAATTTTTGAAGCATGCTTTGGTGAGGTTTGGATGTTCAGTTTAGAATCAATTTATCTAGTCTAGTGAGGGTTATGCATACATCTTCAAAATTTCACTCTAGGTGTGTGTTAAGGTTCCCACATGATCAATCTAGGGTAAACACGAGGTTTCAAAAGGTGGATAGAAGGGTGGGATCCTCGTGGCATCAATGCTAGGGATGGATGAGGAGCTCCTAGACTACTCAGATGACTCGATGGAGGGTTAGTCGATCTAGATGAGCCCGCATACTCGTGTACCTAGAATTTTCATAGATTCATGGAGGAGGGACCTCGTGGGGGCACAACCATTGGAGGA
>SNQJ01S0135900.1:0-11018 GCA_010110895.2 Picea sitchensis
AACTTTTTTTTATAATTCGACGCTTTTCATGAGGTGACAAATGAGCTGGTAATTTTCTAGTAGCCAAATAATTTTCCATGTCTGCAAACCATGGAGTGTTTTCTGTTAAAGTTTAATCTATTATTAGGTTTCCTTTCTATTTAATAGATAACAATAGCATAGATAGGATCACTGAGAGAAACACAATCACAAGAGTACACAAGCATTTATCCTAGGAAACCCTCAAGGGGAAGAAAAACCAACAAAACTTCCTTAATATAGATAGCCAATGCAATGCCAAGATAAGGAACCAAACAACACATAAATTCCTCTCCCAAGGATGTGTCTCTCTCTCTCTCTTCCTTCTTCCAGCAACTGGTAACTGCAACTTCCTTCAATACTTGTGCACTAGATGAGTGATCTGAGTGTGTGT
Organism: Picea sitchensis; assembly: GCA_010110895.2. Classification (NCBI taxonomy): domain Eukaryota; kingdom Viridiplantae; phylum Streptophyta; class Pinopsida; order Pinales; family Pinaceae; genus Picea; species Picea sitchensis. The sequence goes on from SNQJ01S0135900.1 coordinate 413, forward strand.
CTAAATGAGGTGATGGCCTCTCTTATTAATAAAATTATGGCACATGTGGAAGTGTCTCTTCACTGGCAGGGACGACTTCTTCTTCTGGGTGGTTATAACCACCTTTAATATATTTTGGGGCCTCTTTAATATATTATAGGTCCGACTTCTTATTTAGCCTATTACAATTAGGGGATTTGACCAATAAAAGGGTTTTGGTCAATTACAATTCCCGACATGATAAATCTAAGCGGGATTGATCAATCAATAATAAATATATTTTATCTTTATCCACAAAAGGGGATAAAGATATTCTTTCTGATTCTGAGAATATTTTAACATTTAAAAGGATGGAAAATGTCGGACAATTGACTTAGGTTGATGGATATTTGGTATGGATTATTTGGTTCATTGATTTCAACCATTGGAGAGTGATATTGTAGGTTGATGTCAACCCTTGAAGTGATTGAATTAATCCAGCCTTGGAGAATCGATTAAAGGAATTCTAGTAACACAAAGGTTTGGGTAATGGACCCAAAAGGTTGTTTCATGTATAATGGTATGCTTTTTAATATATTTGAAGGTAATACTATTCTAGATGGATAGTATATTTCATTCATTTCGGTGGTATGTGGAACATCACATAACTCCTCTCAGTTAGAGTTATGGCATGAGAAGTTGGAGAACCTAGGTTTGGGCAATGGACTATAGTTTGTTTGATGGATAATGGTATGTGTTTTGATATATTTGCAAGTAATACTATTCCTATATGTATATTACATGTCATTCCATTTCTGGTGATATGTGGAATGTAAACTCCTCAGTTTGATATTTATGGCCTTCTGAGAAGTTGGAGGACTCTCATATGTCATCTAGAGCCTCAAAGGTCAAAGTAGTCAAAGTGGTTTAAGAGATTTTAGAAGGTAAATAATAAAGAGTGAAGTGATTAGTGTGCTGCCAAAATTCAAAGTGAATACAAAATAAATTATTTAAATAATAAATTTAATGGAGAGAAATTAGAAGTGGGTTAACCCTAGAAATAAGGAGAAAGTGGACAAAGTGACGTAGAAGATGATTTTAAGGAAGCTACTTGGAGAGTATTAATAAGAACAAGGCTCTCTAATTTTAGATCACACTTGAGCATGTGAATATTTATAGGTTTCTTAGGTAACCAAAGGATATCTAAGCTGAATTTTTGAGGAAGGTGAAGAAAGAAGGTAAGAATTCAGGAAAGGATAAATTCTTTTGAGTGAATGCTTTATAAAGGGTATGTTATTTACGGTCATCTTACCATTTTAGCAATAATGTTTTTTCTATAATGATTAGGACAGTGAAATTTATATTCCATTTAGGAAACATATCTAATTATCTATGGTAAAAATTTAGCTTATTGGGTCGTTGTATATTTGGGAGTTTACTCATTGGAAAATAGGGTTTGTCGCTAATCCTGAAACTAGTCTAAAAGCGGGTCTTCGGGTAAAAATGTCATAACTTCTTCATACTTGAGATATGAATTTAGTAAGAAAAAATGTGTTGGTTATAGTACAGTCTTTAGTATTCTTTGTAACATTTTTCAGATCTATTCAACGATATTTTTCATGCGAGACACACTCTACAAGGTCACTCTCTAGAATAAGCCACAATTCAACAAGGTATGTCATTTTCTATAACTCCTTTTTGAGAGGGTCCAAGTAGTAACACTTTGAATAATTGCGTAAAACACAATGAATAATAGTGTGTATCGATCTTAGATATTTATTCATTAAATTTTAGAAGTTATGATTATTTCAAGTTAGAGTTGTTGATAATCCAAAACTAGTCATGTGAGACTAAAGAAAAGTTTGATGAAAATGCTAGTCTCTTGTTTTAAGGGGCCAAGAAGGTTTGAAACTATGTGATCATATACGAGTCTATTACTGAGTTACAAATCAGATTTGGATGATAAAGTGATGAGGGAATTTGGTTAAGGTACATGTCGGGTAAATGGATGAGACAAGTAATAATTGATGAGTTGGCACATACATAGGGTGTATAGATGATGATGTTGGTATTTTACATCTTAATTGAGGAGTCATGGTTGATGAGTGGTTGATACATGATTAGTACGTATTTGGGTACATGGTTAGATGCACTTGATAGTAGTATTGTTGACACATGGTTTATATGGATGATGTAGCATACTTGTATTATTATAAGCACATATTTATCTTGGTGATTATTATGAGTTGTTGTGGTATTCTTGGTTGATGCACATATTTGAGGGATTATATTGGTGATTGATATTGGTGAGTGAATCAATTTGGTTGATAAGATTGATGAGGTAGTTTGTTGTGATAGGTTGTTTGGACAAGTTGTTTGTAGCGAGTTGCTGCCCCGGAGGTTTGGTGCATGGTTGATGCACTTGTTCATGAAATACGAGTTGAGGTAGAAGTTGGTACATGGTTGATCTGATTATTTATGGTATAGGTTGGTGTGTTGTTGATGCACTTGTTTATGGGTACAAGTTGATGCATGGTTTAGGTTATTAGTGCAAGTTTTTTGAAGATGCGGGTTGATTGAGTACGAGGTTTATAGCGTTATATCTCAAAGTGATAGTTTGTGGTGGACATCATTCTCAAAACACTTGGGGAGGTTGGATGCGGAAAGGACATGTGGTTGTAGCCATAGAACATAGAGTTTGTATCCTTCTTCTAGTTGTAGCCAAAGAATTGGGGAGTTGGAGCTTCCCTCAATTATTAGATTGAGAAACTAGAGGGTTGGAGACTCCTTCAAGTTGCCGGATGGAAAAAAAGAATTTGGTGCTTCCAATGAATGCAATTCTTCAAGACATATAAGAAAAACATTAGGTGGTTTTCTCCCTCTTTGGGTTCCCTTGCAGCTCTTGGTGTCTGTATGTGTATGATTATTCATTTGTTCATTGCTTATTTACTCTGCGGTTATTGGATGATAGTGATACATTGATATAACACTTGGATTATATGAATACAAAGGATTAAATTGGTCACAATGCTTGATTCACCCCTCTCGGTAATCCAACAATTGGAATCAGGCGGTTCCTTGGAAACAATTTAACCACTTGAAGGAGATCATGAATTATTAGAGAATGGAGTACCAATGTTTAATGGCCATAATAGTTTTAAGTATGATATGTGGACATAAGGAAGAAAGTATTTTCACGGGCATAGGGACATTATGTTGGCTATCATGTAATTCTTGGGACATGATAGTTCAAAAGAATCGCAACAAGAAGGAATTGAGGAAGAATAAAAAATATGATGGATTTCATCTAGGAAGGGATACCTAATCCGGTAAGAGAAAAAGGTTGGTAAATGTTCATCAGTAGAAGAACTTTGGGATAAGTTACATGACATATATTCTTCACCCATCACAATTCATAAAATGTCAAAGAAGATCCATATACAAATCAAGAAGAATTATGATATTTCACCATGTTAAGCGATTCAGAAGATGAAAATTACATAATCATCAAAGGTATGTTGTTTTGTTTTAATTGTGGCATTGGACATCTTGAAATAGAATGCCATGAAAGAAATGGGATAGAAAAATTAATTGAAAAGGAGGCCGAGTATGAAGAAGAAGAAATTGATTAGTGCTTTTAGATGAACTAAGAGAAAACAATTCACTCAATAAATGATTGATGGAAACAAAGGGAAAGTGTTCACATTTTTAAGAAGCCGATTAGGTCATCCCGAGGAGAACTTCAGAAGCTAGGCCAGCCAAAAATATCAAAAGAAAATCTTGAATATCAAAAGCGATTTGGAAACCAACATAGCGACATAGAAAGGAAGAAGCATAAATGAGAGAATATATTGACAAATCACCTTAAGGAAATAACTAAATATCTAAACCAACTTGATTCAGAGTTTGATAAAGAAGAGAAAGTACTTGAATAATGATACATTAAAAGTGATCTTGAAGCCCGAAAAGAGCAGGAAAAGAAGTCTGAAGTCTAGGATAATTAAGAAAGAAGAAAGGGTTGAGAAGCTTGAAGAATAATTTGTGACATTGAGAAGTAAAATATTGAAGCTCAAGAAGAATGTTGAAGAAACTGAAACATGTCGACATTAGTTATAGAGAATGAATATAAGCACTATAGGTTGCTAGAAAGAAGAATGAATAAAATAGAAAGAGTTATCTTGAAGTACTCAAAGGAAGGAATCATGGTCAACCAAAATTTAAAAAAACTATTGAATATACATGTTTCAGTAGGATATGTGTTCGGACACAAAGAAGCTTCAATCATGATCATGATGGAGTCAAGGAAAAAATTTAGAAGGACTATGCCACAAAGAGAATCATTCACTCAGTATGCAAATTTATTTTATAGTGGTAGTGTTTTTTTTACTAACTTTGTACATAAGGTTGCGGATTGCAAAGGATTATAAAAAGAAATGTCCAAAGAAAGAAGTGCCTATGTGGTGTACATAACATGGAGTGTTACAAATTTCATAACTATAGACACATAGCTAGTGATTGTAGAAGCATGATAGATACTTCCATGAAGATAATATTGATATCATATAAGAAAGTATGGATAAGAAAGAAATAAGAATAGGTGAATAAAGACCAGTGCAGGATATGCATAAAATTGGCAATAAAGCAGATAAAAAGAAAATTCTGAGAGAAAAGGAAAGATGTGGAATCTGAGAAGGTTTGGAAAATAGCTGAAAGAAAGGAGGACATGTAAATAAGGAATAGGTTCAAGAGGTTGTACTTTTCGGGAATTGTAGTGAAAGATGAATCCCTGAGAATAGAAAGAAAGAAGTTATAGCTTAGAGAGATAATGAATCTACCAATAGAGATGATGATGAATACCACATGAACATGAATTTTATGAGCCCTCGACTTAGGAACTCTAAGTAATATGAATGATTAGGCGGAAGTCTTTGTGATAACTATATTAGACAAGAACCATTCTTGAGAGTCTCTTCGCGAGTTTGAGAAGGCAGTTGAAGGAAATCAGTTAGCATAAGTCTGATTTGATATATTAATCAAGACTTCACATGATAGTATAGTGATAAATGGAGTCGGCATTATGGTTGCTGCACAAGTAAAAGTCTAGAAATTTATGGAGAGATGGATTTGTAAGAACACTTAGCGGTTTTGGATAGATATATGATAGTGGGCGAGATCATGGATTCATAGATTGGTTACCAGAGAATTGGATTTGAGAGAGAAAAAGAACATTATCATAATGGATGATGTTTACACAAAGTACAGTTTGATATATTAATCAAGACTTCATGATAGTATAGTGATAAATGGGTCAGCATTATGGACACTTGCACAAGTAGAGTCTAGGAAATTATGGAGAGAGATGGATTTGTAAGAACACTTAGCAGGTTTGGATAGATATATGATAGTGGACGAGATCATGGATTCATAGATTGGTTCAGAGAGTGGTTCAGAGAAAAAGGAACATTATCATAATGGATGATAATTACACAGGAAATGGCTCGAACAATGTTAATGGATTCCAAATTAACAAATATTTTTTGGACACATGCAATGCATACATCAATTCACATTTAAAACAAAGTAATTCTCAGAAACAACAATGATAAAACTCCCTACGAACTATGGAAAGGAAGCGCAGACAACAACCTCTACATCAAGGTAATTCAAGGTAATATTTTATTAATTGAAATTTATATTGATGATATTGTTTTGGAAGTACTAATGACAAGTTATGTCAGAAATTTGCAAAGGATGTGCAGAATGAATTTGAAATGTCATTACTTGGAGGACTATCCTTCTTTTTGGGTCTTCATATATGTCAAATAAACCAAGGAATTTTTATTTCTCAAACTAAATATATCAGAGAAATGCTAAAGAGGTTCGGAATGGAAGATTGCAAACCAGTTACCACTCCTATGAAAACCAGTTGCAAGTTGAGCAAAGATGATGATTCAAAGTCGACATACCAGAGGAAATATAGGTCAATGATTGGTAGCTTACTATATGTGACAACATCCAGACCAGATGTAATGCAAACAGTTGGACAACTGACATGATTTCAAGAAACACCAAAGGAATCACATGTATTAGCAGTGAATAGGATTTTTAGATATCTCAAAGGAACATAAGAGTTTGGATTATGGTATCCAAAAGGAAATGATCTATCACTTATTTCCTACACAGATGCAGATTGGGCAGGTTGCATTGATCACCGATGAAGCACCAGTGGAGCAACATTCTACTTGGGTGAGTGTTTAGTATCTTGGATAAGCAATAAACAATCATCAATATCCTTATCTATAGTCGAGGTAGAGTATATTGTAGAAGCAACATGTTGTACACCGGTTCTATGGATAAAAAAAACTTTGATAGATATACAGGTTGATTATGATGAGCCCATTCCAATCTATTGTTATAATACAAGCGCCATCAATATCTCAAAAAACCTGGTGATGCACTCCAAGACGAAGCACATTCCAATCAAGTATCACTTTCTATGGGAACAGGTTGCAGAGAAGAACATCAGAGTTGAATATGTGGGAACAAAAGAACAAGTGGAATACATATTTACAAAACCACTTCCACGGTAAGACTTTGAGTATCTTCTCTAGAAACTAGGAGTAATTTCTACTCCAGAATGAATTATTTTGAATGATTATCTTATATGTCTTAGATGTACACTAGGAAGAAACATAAATAGAACATAGGGGGAGAGATTTATCAGATGCAAAGGTAAATTCTTGGAGAGAGAGCATAGAGGCATGTTTCTATGGGGAATGATTGTCACAAGAGAAGAATGAGCGATATGACTTCAAAGTGATACCATTTTTCAAAGGGGAGACATTATTCATATGAAGGGAAAGAGAGTAATCAAAGGCTTATAAACACAAAGAAAAAAAAAAGGCACATAGACAGGGGGAGCAGCCCCAATGGGAGATACCCTTTTCCATTGATGTCAAAGGGGGATATATATAAACATTGATGAACAATATAATCATGAATGTTATCATGACTAAGTGTTGCCATTAATGTTGGTGTTGCCATCAATGCCAAAGAGGGATATTGTTAGACAATTGGCTTAGGTTGATGGATAGTTGGTATGTATTGTTGGTTTTTATTTATGTCAACCATTGGAGAGCGATATTGTAGATTGATGTCAACCCTTAGTGATTGATTTCAACCCTTGGAGAAAGTCCGATAGCGAATTCTAGTAGCACAAAGGTTTGGGTAATGGGCTCAAGGTTGTTTCATGTATAATGGTATGAGTTTTAATATATTTGAAGGTAGGACTATTCTAGATGGATATTACATGTCATTACATTTCTGGTGGTATGTCGAATGTCACATAACTCCTCGTGGTTAGAGATTTATGGCCATGAGAAGTTGGAGAACCCAGGTTTGGGTAATCGGCCCAAGTTTGTTTGATGGATAATGGTATGGGTTTTTATATATTTTCAGGTAATACTATTCCATATGGATAGTAAATGTCATTCCATTTCTGGTGGTATGTGTAACGTCACATAACTCCTCACGGTATGAGAGTTATGGCCTTATGAAGTTGCATGACCCTCATATGTCATCTAGAAGCCCCAATAGGTCAAAGTAGTCAAAGTGGTTTAAGAGATTTTAGAAGGTAAATAATAAAGTGAAGTGATGAGTGTACTTAATTCAAAGTGAATACAAAATAAATTATTTAAATAATAAATTTAATGGAGAATTTAGAAGTGGGTTAAGCCTAAAATAAGGAAAGTGGGCAAAGTGACCTAGAAGATGTTTTTAAGGAAGCTACTTGGAGAGTATAAATAAGATGCAAGGCTCTCTCATTTTAGATCACACTTGAGCATATTGAATATATATAGGTGTATGAGGTAACCAAAGGATATCTAAGCCGAATTTCCGAGGGAAGGTGAAGAAAAGAAGGCCGGAATTCAAGGAAGGATAAATTCTTTTGATGATGCTTGCTAAGGTATGTTATTTACAGGTCATCTCACCATTTTCACAATACCTTTTTTTCTAGAATGATTTAGACCATGAAATTTCTATTTATCTGTGTCAAAATATTCATCTTGTGGGTCGTTGTATTTTTGAAGTTACACTTCGTGGACAATAGGGTTTGTGGCTAGTCCTGAAACTAGTCTAAAACAAGTGTTTCGAGTAAAAACATCATAACTTATTCATAACAGATCAAAATTCAGTAAGAAAAAATGTGTTAGTTAGAGTACAATATTTAGTATTTTTTGTAACATTTTCAGATCGATTCAACAAATATTCCGTGCGGGGAACACTCTACAAGGTTGCTCTCTAGAATAAGCTAGAATTCAGCAAGGTATGCCATTTTTGCTATAACTCTTTTTCTGAGAGGTTATAAGTAGTGAAAACTGGAGGAATTGAATAAAACACATTGAATAATATTGTGTATCAGTCTCATATCTTTATTCATTACAGGTATAGAGTTAATATTATTTCAAGTTAGGTTTGTTGACTAATCCAAAACTAGTCATGTGAGACTAAAGAAAAGTTTGATGAAAATGCTAGTCTCTTGTTGTTAAACTTAATGAAGGTTTGAAGGTGTGTGATCATATACACCAGGTATCTTAAAGAGTTACAAATCAGATTTGGATGATGAAATTGATGAGGTAATTTGGTTGAGGTACATGTCGGGTACATGGTTGAGACAAGTAATTTATGAGTTGGCAGATACATGAGGTGTATAGTTGATGATGTTGATACATCTTGATGAGTCATAGTTGATGAGTAGTTGATACATGATTGGTACATACTTGGTACATGGTTGGAGGAACTTGTTAGTAGTATTGTTGACACATGGTTTATGGATGATGTAGCATACTTGTATTATTAGAAGAACATATTGATCTTGGTGATGGTTATGAGTTGTTGTGTTATGCTTGGTTGATGCACATATTTGAGAGCTATATTGGTGATTGTTATTGGTGAGTAGATCCGATTTGGTTGATAATATTGATGAGAGATGTTGTTTTGATAGGTTGTTGTGATAGGTTGTTTGGACAAGTTGTTGTGATAGGTTATTTGTACAGGTTTGGTACATGGTTTATGCACTTGTTCATGGTACATGTTGAGGTACAGGTTGGTGCATGGTTGATGCACTTGTTTATAGTACAGGTTGATTACATGTTGTTTGGTATAGGTTGGTGCATGGTTGATGTACTTGTTTATGCTACAGGTTGATTACAGGTTGAGGTATAGGTTGATGCATGGTTGATGCATGGTTTAGGTTATTGGTACATGTTATTTGGTGTAGTTTGATTGGTACAGGTTTACAACAGTATATCTCACAGTGATAGTGTGACAGTGGTTCCATCATTCTAATTATACATCAGGGTGGTTGTATCCACCTTCCGATTGTAGCCGGAGAACATAGGGGTTTGTATTCTTCTTCTGGTTGTAGCCAGAGAATTGGGGAGTTGGAGCTTCCCTCAGGTTGTAGCCTGAGAATCTAGGGGGTTGGAGCCTCCTTCTAGTTGCAGTTGGAAAACAAAGGAATTTGGTGCTTCCAATGAATGTAATTATTCAATACATATAAGAAAAAACATTATGTGGTTTTCTCCCTCTTTGGGTTTCCACATAAAACATTGGTTTACTGTGTATGTGTATGATTGTTCATTTGTTCATTTCTTATTTAATTTTCATTTATTGGATGATAATGATACATTGATATAACAATTGGATTTTATGGTTAAAAAGGATTAAATTGATCTATTACTAATTCACCCCCCCTCTCAGTAATCCATATGGAAAACTATCATCAACATGAATACTATCACCCTCGTGATTAATGCGCGAGAGAAAATATCTACTAAGTTCTCTTTTCCAGTTCGGTCAAGGACGGTGATATTGAACTCTTGTAATAATAAGAGCCACCTAGTTACTCAACCATTGTTCATAGGTTTGTTCATGAGAAATCTAATGGCAGAGTGATATGTATGTAAAAATACCTCATATCCCATGATATAATGGAGAAACTTGTTGATGACATCGACGATTGCCAATAATTATTTTTCGATGACTGTATTGTTTATCTCAGTAGGGGACAAGTTCTTACTCACAAAGTAAATGGCACAAGATTGTTGGTCTTCTTTTTTTCCTAATACTCCTCCTATTGTAGTATCAGAGGCATCAATGAATATATGAAATGGAAGGGCCCAATTGGGTCGCCTAAGAACTGGTGCCACGGATAATTTAATTTCTATAGTTTCAAAGGCAATTTGACAATGGTCAGTCCAAAGAAAATCAACATATTTGTTAAGCAATCTAAAAATTGGTGCAACAATCTTTGTAAAATTCTCAATAAATCACCGGTAGTATCCAGCATGTCGAAGAAAGCTTCTTACCTCTTTTTGAGTCTTTGGAGGTGGAAGTTTGGCGATTACCTCAATCTTAGTAGGATCCACTTTAATATCTTCAGATGAATCATGATGCCCTAATAATACTCCTTCAGTCAATAACATTTTACACTTTTCATGACTTAAGGATAGATTCATTTCTTGACATCTAATGAGAACTTTCTTCAGATTGTCTAGGGATTCCTGATAAGTATTACCATATACTATAAAATTATCTATATACACTTCCACACAGTCATGAATGGGGTCAACAAATATCCCTAATA
>SNQJ01S0135902.1:0-25533 GCA_010110895.2 Picea sitchensis
ATCAACATTTATGTTTATGTTTTGTTATTTGTATAATAACCTACTTTCTCGTACAACTACCCTTTTCATTGGATTCACACCAATTGTATCTCACTCTTTGTTTTTACTCTTTGTTTTATGGTTTAGGGATAAGAACTAATACATCCCATTTAGACTTATAAATATTTTTATTATTATTAATATATATGTATGTGTTCTTCGATATGAACTTGTATTTATTAATATATATTAATATATTCTTTAACATAATATTTATGTTAAATTCTTTGAAGAATTTAACATGTATGAACATTTTATTTGTTACATTTAGTTATATTATATAGTAATATTATATTGTCAATGGTTATTTATAATACTATATTTATACTTTTGTTCATTATAGTTGCAAGCGCTTTCCCTTTGATAAGTCATGAAGAGGAGTTTCTATATTAATGTATTCACATCCATTATGTGAAATAAAGATTCCGAATTCACAAACATGGATTATAAACTTCACTAATTACTCAAAACTCCAAACCTATTAAAAAATGATTTCAACAAATTAATACTTATATTTAGTTTTTTTTAATTAAAATGAATATCAAATAATTTTGTTTGTAATTAATATATTACTATTTTTTAAAATATTCCTATAACTTAGTTATTGAAACACAAAATTACACATCTTACACGATCTTTATTAAATAATCTTATAATAAAAAACAATTTAATACTTTAGTTTTTAATTTAAACAAATTTATCATATATATTTTACTATATAATTATTAAAGAAATAATAGAAAGTAGATATTAACATTGAAAAGACAAAATACATAAAGTGAAACAAAACTAGAAGTTATTACAACCATATACTCATTTTAAACTCATTATATCATTTTCTTACACGATCTTTATTAAATAAACTTATAATAAAAAAATTTACACTTTTAGTTTTTAATTTAAACAAATTTATCATATATACTCACTACATACCCATTAAAAGCACAGAAAGCAGATACTGTACTACTGGAAAGACAAAAACACATAAAGTGAAACAAAAACCAAAGCTATTACAACCATATACCACTTATTAACTCATTATATCATTTTATTTATGAGAATTGAATCTCAATCATTTCTTACAACCATCTAAACTAAACCAACCACATTTATAGAAAGTGGAATGATATATGCTCCATCTAACGATTCCAACACCTGAAAAGTGGAAATACCGATCAATGATATCAACCACTTCCTTACATAAATGGTCGCTGCTAGCTGACGCCATGACCAACAAACCACGAACATATTCTTGATACAATCAAATGTATTATTTAAATATTATTTAGTACCACTTAATTCACACCTCAAAACAAAAATAACTAAAAATTTAGTTAACTTCATACAAAATTAACAATTTAATAATTAATAATTTAAATAACACAATAATTTAACTATTAAATAACAAAATCTATTTTATTTCATAAAAAATATTAAACAATAAATAAATTATTAGAAACTAATCATTTAATTCATAGAAAACCAATTAATTAGAAATTATATAACAATATTTATTAAGCACAATAACCAAATTCATTAATCTCAATCTACTATAGATACCAAAAACTAACACAAACAGCAATTTTATAAACCAAAAATACAGAAAAAATTAATAAAAAATGAATGCATTATTAAAAATAATACAATAATAATGAAAAATACATTTACATAATATAAATTAATTTATAAAAAAAAATAGTAAATAACAAAATATTTAATAAAGTTAATAAAAACAAAAATAATAAAGTATTACACATAATAATAAGAGACAATAAAAAATAAGGAGGACATTGCCAAAATAATACATTTCATATACAACAAACAAGACAACACACAATGTATGTAAACAATAATCAATGTGTAACTAATTAATATCTTAATGTATTAATTAATTAATATATTATTAATGTATTAAAAAATATTAAATAATAATTAAATTATTAAAATGATTATTTAATTAATAAAATTAATTAATTAGAACATTTAATAATAATATTTATTAATTAATAATAACAAAATTATTAATTTTCTAAATTGATTATAACTAATAAAAGTAATACTAAACAAGAATTATTTATACTAGAAAAATTATATATAAAATAAAAAAGAATAACAAAATACATTATTAAATAATACATTAATAATGAAAACTATATTTCTATATTATAAATTAATTTAGAAAATAAATAATAAATAACAAATTATTTAACAAAATTACACAAAAATAAAAATAATAAAGCATTATATTTAGTATTAAGAAAGTAATAAAAATAAATAAAAATAAAATATTTTAATACAACTCTAACATATAAATAACATAAATAATAAATATATTAAGAGTTGAATTTATTAATAAAAAGTATAACCAATAGTCCTGCAAAATTATTAAAACTAGTCAATTATTAATTGTTTATAAAAACATATATAAATTAATAAAGTATTAGAATTTTAAAAAAATAATAAAATATCAAAATATTTATATTGATAAAATATTACTGTAATGCATGATTAAAATAAAAATACATTATAAGAAAACACCTACTACATTTATAATAGATTGATGTATTATTTAAACCATACATTAATGATATATAAATATGATGTATAAAACACTAAATACTACTAAAAGTGTCAAGCATTAAACGCATAAAACAATACTTCACTACAATAATGCAATAAAAACGTATTAATGCTGCTATCGATTTAATGCATTAATGTACGAAATGCATTAATGTATTTAATACGTTAATGCATTTAATACATTAATAGATTAATCAATGTATTAATGTATTAAATACATTAATGCATTAATACATTTAGGCATTAACATTATAATGTATTTAATGCATTATCATTATTAATGTACAACATGATTAATCAGATTTAATAAATTATTGTACTAATATTATCATGTATTTAATGTATTAAATGCATTAATAATATTATTAATGTATTTAATGTATTAATGCAACAATACATTGAATGTGTTAATATATTTAATCCATTAACGTATTAACATTATTAATGTATTTACATTTTCGAATCCATTAAATACATTTAATGTATTCAATGCATTAATACATTAATGAATTAAACACATTAATGGCATTTACCGCATTGAATACACAATGCACTATCGATTAAATGCAATAATGTGTTTAATACACATGCAAGAATGTATTTAATACATTACAATGGCTGAATATTTTTGTCACATCAATACATCTCAAGACGTTCATCACACGCTTATACATTAAAATCTTCCATGCTTAACGCTGTCGTTATCAAATGAGATGTATGGAACCGCGTTTTACTCTTTTAGGCAAATGACGACATTTTCTGGCGACATTCATAATAAAATTTCACATTGTGACGAAGGGAAACGTAAGGCCAAATGCGACATTGGGAATGTTCGAGAGTCTTTTACATAGGAAACGTTTGTCATAATGCTATAGGGAAATGTTCACCGCTAATGCAATGTTAGTCACAATGCAATGAAAAATGTTCATCATAATGCAATGAAATGTTGGTCACAATGAGATGCATGGAATCATGTTTTACTTTTTTAGAAAATGATTTATATTTTCCTAAGGACATTGATAACAAAGGAATGTATTTCACATCGGTGGACGATATGGGAACTGCTACAATGCGACATTGGGAACGTCGCCAAGACAAGATGTTGGAAATGTTCAATATAATGCAATGTTAGTCATAATGCAATGGAAATGTTCATCATAACGAAATGGAAATGTTGGTCACAATGAGATGTAAGCGGAATCCATGTTATAGATTTAGACAATGATTTATACCTTTCCTAAGGACATTGATAATTGAGAAATGGTCGTCACATTGTGACGATGGAAACGCTCATCAACGTGACATAGGAAATGGCCGCCATTGCTATGAAACGTCATCGCTGTGACGTTGGTAAATGGTCGTCACATTGAGACGTTGGGAAATGTTCATCATAATGCAATGTTAGTCACAATGCAATGGAAATGTTCATCATAATGAAATGGAAATGTTAGTCATAATGAGATGATGTGGAACCCATGTTATACATTTTGTATCAACGATTTCCATACCTTCCGCTTAATACCGACAACAAAGTGGAAACGCTCCTCGTCACATCAAGGACGATGGGAAACGTCAATACAATGACCAACATCCCGGCCCGGCCATTACGCCAAACTTATTCTTGAGACACTTTGCCCGCAGTATGACCAATCTATATGACAAAACCTTTCTTCAATATGCGATGCATTGAGTTATATTATCGACGTTGTTAATACCCGGCGTAGACAAAGTCACGACTCCGCCTCTTGAGGTGCGTGGTGTCAGACTCGAGGATGCGAGATGGAACCCTCGACTTGGATTGAGTCGGGAGTGGGGCATTATTGTTTCATTTAGGATATCGGTTTCATTTTGATGATGTACCATTGATTATATGATATGTTTTTTACATGATCTGACATGATGATTGATGATGCAGGATGACGATAGCTTGTCGACCGTGCTCGCATATGGAGTAAAGGGGATACACACGAGATCCAGAGAGATTGAGGTGGAGAGGTGGATGCCACCGCCTCTTGCTATGGTACTAGCACTCCTTCGGCCATGGCTCGGAATCAGGGTTAACGACAATTAGTTCAGGGTCCACGATGCCACCGTGAGGGCAGATCATGACAAGCCGCTTCACTTTTATCGATTCTATACGCGAATACATGGGGGCCTCCCATTCCTTAGAGCCCAGTTCCACAAGATTCACCACAGAGGTTGACCTGGCCTTAGAGTCACCAACCGCCAAACCTGGCGAAAGGGCACCCTGGCGTCGCAGGTGCATCCCGGCGGCACGCCACGTTAAGAATTACAAGTCCGCCACTTTGAGCAACGGAAAAGGCCCCCGGCTACCATTATCGTATAATCGAGAAGGAAGTGGCACCCTTTGAGCACGAGGCGTTCCGGCGGCACGCTTGAGGAATGATGTCAGATGTTCTTAGTTGGATCAATATGGAAACCTTAGCTCGAGCAAATTTACAACCGCTCTCCCCACTATCTCTCATCTCCTGCTCAATCAAAACCTAGAATAAAACATCCCTAAGATAAATTTAATTGTTCTAAGAAAAATCATTCAAAATTAAACCTAGGGATTAAACTAACACCCACCTAGGGTTGATCAAAGACCCTAAAAAGTAAAGGGGGTAAAAATAATGAGGGGGGTAAATCTAATCTAAACCCTTGGTGTTTAACTTTAAAAATTCAAGTCCTTTTAAAGAAGGGAGTATTAAAACTATGATTTAAATAAATAAATAATTAATTAATAAAATAAAAATGTGTTTATCTATTTATATGGAAAAGAATGTTAAGTGTTTTATCATTTGGGGGTTTAACAAGGGAATTAATAATGAAACTGGAAAGGGGAGAACAAAGAAAAAGTTTTAAAACGAAATAAATTAAGGAAACTTATAAAATGGGAAAGTAGGAGACATCGGGGAAAAAGCTAAAAAGAATCATAATTTAAGTAATTACTAAATTTCGGAAGCATCATTTTTAGGAAAGAAAATAAAGCAAGAGGGGATCTTAGGAACCCTAGGAGAAATTTATGGAGCAATTGATGGGGTGAGGGAATTTAGATTTTAATAACCGAAATTAATTATTAGAGAATCCTAGGGATGAGCCACACTTGGACGCATGGAGATTGTTCAAGAGGATTTTCATTAAAATTAATTAATTACTAATTAAGAAAAAGTAGGTGAGCCCTTTGGCTATAAAAGAATGGGAAAGGAAGGATGATGGGATGATCGGTGAGATGAATCGCTATCACTAAATTGTGGTTGACATTTTCTTGTGTGGAGTTGGTGTAACTCACTGTGGATTTTGAGTGGTAGCTCACCAAGAGGGTGATTGAGATGCTTACGCATTTTCCTGGTTCTGTGCGTCTCTATGGCTCGAGGGGCTTATAGCAGAAAATGCTGGCTTAATGGGAGGTACCGGTGAGCTGCCTCCATGGTTGCGCGGATGACGCTTAAGCAAGGGACAAGGTAAGGCCGCTGGACGCCGTCCGAGGAAAGCGAAAGGCACAGTACGCTATTCAATCAACGGGTAGAAGGAAGGGTTACTCGCGAGGTTCTAAAAGTTTCCGGACATGGATGTTGGCAATTTAATTAGTATTCGAGCGTAGTTTGGATAATCGAGTTTCAAACCCCGATGTTCTTGAAATTTCTCTAAACAAATCATTACCACCGTGGATATTTTCCCCGTGATTATCGACCCACAAAGAGCGTTGCCACCGCCTTAAAAAGTGGTTTTGCAAACGCTTTGGCCGCCCGTCACCTTATATATGACGGTAATTTGAAAATTAGCTTTACTTGATAATGTGTGCATTATCGCGAACCGCTTCATCAAGTATTCTTGTCTCTTCTGCATGCTTCTTCTCTTCTTAGTCATTCCCAGCATCTCCACCCCACCGCGTGAGCCCATTTCACCATACGTATTCGGTTGACCTAACCACCGGTATTGATGCTATCCTCATATTGAAAGCATCATTTGTGGGTTATTGTTAAGTGCGTTTCTGTATGGTCATTTGAGCGGCGATTGATTGGTTTGGGAGTTCTTATAGCCATTACTGTCCGCATGTTTTGTATGGTTAAGGAGCAACCCAGGTTCGATATCATTGTAGTAGAAAAAATATACCCAAAAAAAAAAATATCCAACCAAATTTAACGTTGATATGGCCTACCCCAAGCATGATTCCCAACCAACCCAATACCCTCTAATTCATCCACACCCAACCACTTCATGAAAGGAAAACCATGATTTTATCGCGGCATTCTCAGACAGACGTTATGGTTAGGTATGCTTTGTATCCGCTGTATGCTGGTATACAAAGCGCTGGTACACATCATCATAATGAAGCCGCTTATCCCCGGAGTGGTCGGGGATTGCGTTCCGTCTCCATATCCCGCCCAAAGAGATTCTATACATCCATGCGCTTGAACAAAGCCGAGTAGCAATCTCCTACGCTCGTCAAGGGCGCATATCTCGCTTCATCACGCTAGCGCCTTGACACTATGAGCGCTTGCATCGCCCCGCTTCACTAAACTCTCTTTATCCGCTCTCCTTAAACGTCTCCAGGTGGGGAAGCCGATTTGATACCCCACTTTAGTAACCGTGGTCTTGTCAGAATAAATCCCTGCGGACGCTGGTCATGGAACTTCCGACGGGACGCCACTTCACTATTTAGTAAATCAGAATCAGTGATATGGTTACATATGAATTATCAAGCTTATTTATTAATTAATTGTTGTTAACTAAGAGGACTCGCATTGATATCTCAATACTGATGCTATCCTTATATTTAGGTTCAAAATTACCGATGCTATTAAAAATGCCTTTTCCGCTTAATAACAGCGTTAAATTATCGCTAATTTGTCAGTTCGCATTGTTGTCCAAATGATCAATTTTAATGTCAGTGACATTATCACACATGCATTGCAAAACAGTTCTATAACGCGTTCCTACTGCTGCGCCGACGTCCACGCTGTTCAACCATGTTGTTCCTGTATTGATCATAAGAACAATATTTTTAAAGTCGTATAATGGAACTCTAATGTTTAATTACGATGGAAAAGTAAAAGAATATAATTCTTACCTATCGATCTGTCCTTATGATTATACCCCACTATTTAGCCACCATTTGGTTAGTAATAATTTAAATGTTTAAAAACAGAAACTCGTGAATTAACCTCCCTTGAATTAACGATAACCTTTACATTACTATCATGGTAATTATGCTACACATTCCCAGAATCGCCCATTGTTAGTTGTCCCACTTTTCTTACTCTTTGCATAAACAAATTTCAACCATTATCACCAAATTTTAACCTTTGATAGTTGCCACCGGATTAGGGTGTATAGGAGAACCTCAAATTGATGTTCCTAAACCTTGACTTTATTTTGGGTATTAACACTTGTAACTAAAGGGTTATCATGAATCATGTCACTAGTTAGGGGGATAGTAGTCCTTCCCATACGACCTTTTTAATATTGTCATTCATGGTTACACTCATTTTCATTCCTGCATTGATGTTCCTAAATTATGATGTTTATTTCTAAACTTGGAAACTTCTAAATTTAATATTTTACATTAATATTTACTTTATTACTCTACTTGGGCTTAGGTGTAGGAATGTTATACACCTCTTGTTAGTATTGGGAATTATGATTTTATAAAAGTGTCATGTCCATTGAGGCACAATGCAAGTCCTTAAAGTAGCTTTAATGTAACTAAATACCCTCCATACAAAATAATGTAATGAACGTACTTGATTAATTAAGTTACATTAATTAGAGTTATGTTTCATACAGGAGAACTTAACATCTTTCAAATTTTGTTGAATAGTATCCCTCATTTCAATTGACATCATTTTTAATGTTGTATATTACAAAGGCTAAATATGTCATTAATAGTAATATTGTCAATATGGTTAATAGTTAACTAGGTTGATTTAGTTATGCTTCCATAAGGTACAATTCAAAAGGATGAGTATAGAACTATGGAAGGATTCATCAGGTCTCTACCATTATTATCGTAATTTCATCCCTAAATTACCGGAAATAACTTTGTATAGGTTGCTTCCCTATAGATCGCCTAATTTCATGTTCTATCACTTGATTCCAAATTTATCCCTTTGATCTCTTTATATTCATCTACCACCATTCATCATTGTTAAGCGCTGATTATTGGGCAATTGTTACAAGTAGGGGCATCTGCTCACACCAGGTTCGTAGGAGGACACCCCTCTCCCCGACCGTCATGTTAAAATTTCCCCAGGTCTATGTGTCCCTTAGTGTCCTCCACGCATTTGAAGCTTTGTTTTAACTGACAAGTATAGTTACTGTAGAACGTTATCGAACTTCGGTTCTACGCTCATCTAGTAAACGTCAAAGCCCTCCCTTTCTGCGTTAAAAAGGAAATAGTCCAAATGAATCTTGTCCGTCAGTCAACAAACCTTGGGGAATGTTTCGATTATTGTTGTCGTATGTTGAGAGTACTGGCATATGGCGGTCTATCCTGGACTTACGTAACCTACTACCCAAGTTAGTATTTTAGGGTGTTAACTCGCTGCGATGAATGCTGAAATCGTTCCGCTATTCGAGTCCCTCAATACCGGGTCCTTTGTAAAGAGCGCAATTGTTCTTCTTATGATAAGTTTGTAATTTGACCGGTCATGAAGTTGCTTTTATTCCGCTAGGTTTCCAGCTGGATGTAGATAATCTCTCCCATGTTCTCAATACCGCCAACCCCTCGACCTTAAATGGTTAAGGACCTTACGGGAAACCGTTTGAAAGCTGATTATAAATTGAGGTCCCAACCAGGTGGTAGGACGGCGGAGGTCGCATTTTAGTACCAAGATATCGTCGCTAAAAGCGCTGTACGCTTATGTGGTTGTCACTCTACACTACCACACCACAAAACAAAAAAAATCACCGTGACCGAGTGGCTGGGTCGTAACGGTATGGTTCAAGCATATGGTATCGAGGCTGGTTTCTACTCCGCTGACTTGGGGTTCACCACCGGCCCGCCGACATGATAAGCCGTTGATTGCTCAATTGCTGATTGAGTCGCTTATTCCGTGTGTGCGTGTAATCATGGTTAGAGGATGTCGTGCCGGAGGCGTATTTTAATGGCGTTGAGGAGGCGCGACGCTTCCGCTAATAAAGATCCACGCCGAGGGTCTAACCAACCCTGTGGAGGATGGTACGTCCTGGATGTGAGCGCATTGCGCCAATACGTTGTGGGGATGATATGATCTCTTCCAAACAAGACAACCGGTGGCTACCACGTAGACAGACGCAGAAGAGTATTAGCCGCAGACCGGCAGAAAGGTTCCGCCACAAGACGTACGGCTGCTATCAAGGTGATTCCACCGCGAACTCGGTGAAGGAAATTTCCCCGAGTTCTTGGTACCCGATGAGCGCAACAATGCATGGTTGAGAATATGGCGATGCTTCGCATCGCCGAATTATACCTCCAACATGAAGGTCCCCGCATGGAGGTCTCCACGCAAGGGGAGCGCTTTCTATGGTGGAAGACGCCCTCGGCCAGAATCAAATATGGTCAAGACGGTCATGGGAACCGTTTGGCGAACGGCTCCGAGAGATATCTTTCGAATTCATTAGCCGCCACCAAATGAGTTCAATCAACGATTAAGACATTGTGGAGGGTCGTACAAAGGCCTCGAGCACGGCATCGCTTTATGGATCGCCTTCCCAGATACCCGCGATCCGAACATCGAGAAGTCATAAAATAGTTCAGATTTTACCTTAATCTGGCGAAATTTCGGCGCGCTGGTTAGGGTTCATGCCCCAAACCCTGCACCCACTGGCCCAAAAGGCCCTCATAGCTTTATGGAGGAGCTTATATCAAATCGACCGTGACCCCAAATAGACCTCTAGACCGTCAACTGGTAATGCCGCGTTAAAGCAGACGCCTTTACCAGACGCATCGACGGATATCGTGGTTTTCCGTAGGGGATCCACGCTCAATGACGCCATCAATCACGCTAAGAAATGGACATTACCTGCATCGAGGACCATTACGTTAGCAGCAGCAGCTGCCGCTCAGAAGGAAGAGCTCGCACCGCTCGCGAAGACAAATCGTGGTTTCAGCAAAAGCGAAGCTTATCTTCTCTACGGCACCGTGACTATCAATAAGAAGGTGTTGGATATGGGGAGCCACACTATCAAGACGATTGTCCTATGCGATATTGAGTCCGGATCAGCCTATCCAGCTACAAGATATGTGGGTATACCCATCTGGATCGCACGGAATAACCTCCGGCAGAAAGCACCATCAATGGTCGACGACAAAATCTTATCACACCGCACTTTAGTATTCTGATGTAATCGAGCCAATCGGTATTTTATTTCGCGCGCTACCGAAAAGATTAAGGTAAAGGCGTACCGGTCAGTTAATGGAAGTTTAGTTTGAGAAATGGCTCTGGAGCCGTATATCGAGAGTATACGGCCACTCTTTAACCGAGAGTTCAATAATGGTCAACCTCAGATGTCACAATCTTGTAGGTCTTGGCGACCTCGCGGATTGGTATTGATTGGTTGGAATCTAATGAGGCTGCATAATTAACCGCAAGAGACGTAAACTGGAGCTTTAGTCGATGATGGCGAGACGCGGTGATAGTAGGTAATCTAAAACCGTGGAAAGTATCCTTCGGAGGGTCGCCCTTCTTACGCTATTGGCAGTATACAGGTGGGCAGCGATGGCGCCAACGAAAAGCGAGTAGCAGGTCTAGAACACCTTCCTGGTGAAGGAGCGCCTGGCGTGCATCGCATTTCCGCAGGAGTTGCCCGATGTCACGAAGAGAATTGAGTTTACTATAGATTTAAACCGGATCTAAATCGAAGAAATGGTGAACGCATTTTATCGGATTTCGGACTCTGTGCCGCAAGAGCTAAAAACGAAAACTCAAGGAGTTGTCGATCCTGACCGACATCATCTAAGGTACCATGGGCGACCCGCTATTTCATTCAAGAAGGACTCGTCGCGGAGGCTTTGCATTCAATTATCATTAACCGAACAAGGCTACGCATCAAGAAATCGCACTCTACTATAATTGATGATCTGTCTGATCGATGAAGGTGCGATTGTTCTCCAAGATCGATTTGCATCGGTATCACCAGCTATGGATCAAGGAGGATTGAATCCGCTAATCAGCCTTTCTTAAGACGGTAGAGATTTGGACATTACGAATTCTTACTGGCTTACCTTTGACCCGACAACCCCTCGCGGTATTCATGAGTTTCGACGAATGGGTAGTTCACAGGCAGTTTTGGACAAGTTCACCAAGTATTCATCGACGATATTCTCGTCTAATTTCAATGACGGAAGAGTATCGACGTCGAAGCACTTATTGGCCAGGGCGAAGTATAGTGTTGGCGAGAGCACAAATTATATGGGAAATTGTCCAAATGCTCTTTCATCAATCCGTGATTCACTACTTAGGCATGCTCCCAAGAAAGGTACCGCCATGGTGGATCCAGTTTGGTTGAGGCTATTATGGATCGGTTTGCCGCACGAACGCTGCGATGGTTGATACCACCGAATGACGGTCAAGGATAAAGATAGCAGGTCCGACCACCGGAGTCGCAGAAACAAGAAGTTTGTGGTGACGAGAACGCGCTGGAAAGCATTTAAGAGGCTGCATGGAGTTGTTGACAACAACACCGGTACTAAAGGTCCCCGACATGATGTAGACTTCTTGGTAAGGTAATCGACGCGATCCAAAGAAGGTTTAGGTGGGGAGTCTGATGCAAGACTCGACGAAAGTGATTGCTGGAGCATTTCGAAAGAAAACTCAGGAAGCATGAGAGATCCACGCTGACACATGATCTGGAGTTATTAGCTATTGTTTACACCTTAAAGGTATGGAGACACTAACCCGGCCGGACGTAAAATTTGAATTCAAAACCTGATCATTGTGGATTACAACACATTTTCACGAAAAGCAACCTGAACGCGCGACAAAGTCGTTGGTAGGAATTGCTTAGCGAGTATGACATTGGCGATTACGCATATAAGGATTAGTGAACAGAGTGGTGGATGCTTTGAGTAGGAGGCCATGCATCTTTCTGTTGCCTCTTCAACAAATCTACGCGGAGAAAATTTCAATTTACGCCATGACGCAGTTTGACCGGGTACAAGGAAGTCGGTGGATTTGTATTGAGAAAACACTGCGATGGTACCACGATTTGAGGGATTTAATTTTGACGACGAAGGAGCCGTTTAAGATTTAGAGGTCGATTTTACTGCACCGGCCAAAACGGCATCGAATTCGAGGGATGTTGATCCCGAGCTTGTGGCTCATAGAGCGCTTTATATGGCTCACTCCGGAGTCACGAAGATGAGGGACCTAAGCTCCTGTTCTCCTCGTATCAGCCCATTATAGTCAATTTTGTGGTTAGATGTCTCGAGTATCAGCAGGTAAAAGCTGAACATATACACCCAGGTTGGCCTACAACCCATGTTATCCTCAATCGTAAATGGGGAAGTTGGCTTCCGATGATTTATTGGCTGGATTGCCACCATCAAGGAGACATGACTCGATTTTTTTTTTGTAGTGGTAGACACTTTGACCAAGAGTGCTCACTTATTCCGGTGCATACGACGTATCGGGCACCAATATAGCAAGAGTTTTATCGTTGAGATCAGGAGGGTCGCATGGCTTGCCTTCCAGTGAAGATCATTCCGCATCGAGGATCTGTTTCACGGACGCTTTTGACGAAGTTTCCAGCAGGGCCCTAAAACCCAACTTAATTTTAGTACCGTGCTGCATCACCCAGAGACCCATCTTTACCGTACGTAACGCACGGTAACCAAACCCACATGCTGGCGATGCACGCACGGACCAACAAACGCTATGAATTCTTACCTCTAGTAGAGTTCGCCTACAAAAGCACGTGCGAGCAACTGGCTATGATGGCGCTTTGAGTTTTCTATATACGTAATAACCGCGTCTGACTTCCTGAGCTTCGCTGGGATCGCCCGGAGGATAGTCCCGTAACTTCCGTAGTTTCATCCGTACAGACGCAGCGACAAACCACAAGACAAAAGGACAGTCGCCAGATAGACGTAAGAGCTACGCCCATGCGATCGAAGCCTAATCGCAGAAGTTACGAGGTCTACGATCGAAGCCCATGTAAAACCACATAAGAGTTCAACAAAGTTTGGAAATAGTTCTAAAATATCTCCTAGGTTAATGAGACCCTTCTAGATTTTGGAAAATACGGGGCCCATGGCCTATCGACTAAACTTGCTTGATTCTTTGAGGAATATGAACAATGTAATTCATGTATATGTTTTGAGACATTATGTTAGTGATCCCACACTGATTGACATGAGTTCCTTGCATGTGTCGGACAAGGGTGCACTCATTGTGGAGCCAATCCGCATTTTGGACCTTCTCATTTGAAAACTACGATGTCGAATAGTATTTTAGGTCAAGGTCCAGTGGGACTTTTATAGTCCGCACTCGGCGACCTATTAGGATGCATATGATATGCGCCACCAGCTTCCATTTTTGTTTGATAGTTAGACCTAAGGATACCGTGGCATTTATGATTTTGTGGTACATTTATTTCAGCATATATAATCGGTGAAACTTCGATTCAAGTTTTAATCAAGAGGTGCGTATGTACCATCCCACCGCCACATGCCAAACTTTTTTTAGGACACTTGCTCGCGAGTGATTTGGATTTATATGATAAAACTTTCTTTCATTATGATGCATTAATTTATATGACAAGATGTTTTGGCTAATTGGTGATGCGTCACTGACCGCTTTGAGGTGCGTGGCGTCGGGACTCGAGTAAGGATGCGGGCAGGTATTCGTGGAACCCCGACCGATTGAGTCGGAGGGTATTTGAGTTGTTTCATTTGTGATGATATTGTTTCATTTTTGACGATGTACTATTGATGATATGATATAAGCGTCGGTTACGATCCGGAGTATGATGATTACTGATGACGTATCGACGATAGCCGCCGGGTCACTGCGGTTTTCACATATGGAGTAGCATAGCTGGCCACACACGAGTTCCGTAGAGATTGAGGGAGAGGTGTGGCGCTACCGCTTGCCGTTCTTACCAAGACACTCCGGCTGCGGGTTCGAATCCTTTGAAGCCAACGACACGGTAGTTCGAGGTCCACGACTGCGGAGGGGCGACCGCTTATCAGCCGTCACTATTTATTCTATGGGTGCGCTAATGCTGGGCCTTTATTCAGAGCCCTTTAGTCTCCACAAGATCTTCACCGGCGAGGTTGACCTGTGGGTTTTAGAGTCTTACCAATCCATCAAACCGCTGAGTGGCACTCTTGGCAGCTGCAACCTGGCAAGTACCGCACAAGAATTACAGTCCTACGTAGTCGCACTTTGGAGCACGTGGTGCGCCCCTGGCGGCACGCCGCCGCCAATAAGCTGCATCGATGAAGTGGCACCTCTTATAACGTGAAAAGGCCCCGGCGGCACCGCCGCTTGAGAATGATGTGCTGAGATGTACTTATTGACCAGTGGAAACCTTTTAGTCGATAAATTCTTGCATAACCGCCTCCTAATTATTCATTATTCCTGCTCAATCAAACCTAGAATAAAACATCCTAAGATAAATTTGATTGGCCCCAAGAAAAATCACAAAAAATAAACCTAGGACATAAAATAACACCCACCCATGAGTTGATTGGAAGACCCTAAAAAGTAAAGAGGGTAAAAATAATGAGGGGTAAACTAATCTAAACCTTGAGGCTGCGAATCCTAAAAGGACTTCAATTTTTAAAGAAGGGAGTATTGAAAACTATGATTTAAATAAATAAATAATTCTAACAGCAAAATAAAAATGTTTATCCATTTACCTGGAAAAGAATGTTATGGTTTCATCCTACTGGGGGTTTAACAACAAGGGAATTCAATTAAAGTTCGCAAGTTTTAAAACGAAATAAATTAAGGAAACTTACAAAACGTAAGCAGGAGACATCAGAAAAGCCAAAAAGAATCTCATTTGGCAATTTACCAAACTCGTAAAGCATCCCTTTAGGAAAGAAAATAAAGCAAGAGGGGATCTGAACCCTAGAGAAAATTTAAGGAGCGATTGATGAAGTGTGAGGGAATTTAGACTTTAATTAATAAACCGTAATTCAATTAATAGAGAATCCTGTACGACGGCTTTCACTTGGATGATGGAGATTGTTCAAGGGGATTTTCATTAAAAAATTAATTAAATACCAATTAAGAAAGTAGGTGAGTCTCTCTGGCCATAAAAAGAAAAGGAAAGGAAGGATGAAGGGGATTACCCAAGGATTTAACGCTACCAAATTGTGGTTGACTTGGATTTTCTTGTGTGGAGTTAAAATCTGCAAATCGCAGGATTTTGAGGGTGGTCACCTGGCTGAGGCTTAGCCGAGGGCGCCAGCTGCATTTTCCTCGTTCTGCGGCCCCTTCATGGGCCATAGAAAGTGAGCACCGTCATCGGAGGTACCGTGAGCCGCTCTACCTACAGGCAGGAGCGACGCCGGGCTATAATAAGCAGGCAATACGGACGCCAACTGAGAGCGAAGGCAATGTAATGCTTTTCATTTGAACGGTAGAAGGAAGGGTTATCATGAGGTTCTAAAAAGTTTTCTTATATGGATGTTATAATAATTGGTATTCAGATGTAGCTTGAGAATTTGTTTCAACTGATGTTCTAAATTTTCTCGGAATTGTAAATCCATTACTTCATCAGGATATTTTCCGCATTGGTTGGGTTTGACTCCATGAGGGTAAGCATGCTACCGCTCTTGCGTAGTTTTGCAAATGTTTTACGCTCATTACCTTTTGTATAAGGATTTGTAATTTGAATTACGCTTTTTTCATTTGATAAATGCGTATTGGCTGCACCTTCATCAAGTATTCTTGTCTTTTCGCTGCTTTTTCTTTTTTAGTCATTCTAGTATCTCCACCCTCTTTATCAGGAGCCCTATTTCTGCCTTATACCGGGTTCCGCTATTGACTAACCGCGGTTGGAGCCGCATATCCCTTATATACAAGTACAAAGAAGATCGTATTTGTGGGTTATGGTTAAGTGCGTTTCTGTATGGTCATTTGAGCGGTGATTGATTGGTTTGGGCGTTCTTATAGCCATTACTGTCCGCATGTTTTGTATGGTTAAGGAGCAACCCAGGTTCGATATCATTGTAGTAGAAAAATATACCCCAAAAAAAAATATCCAACCAAAGCCTAACGCTGATATGGCTCTACCCTAAGCATGCTGATTCCCAACCAAACCCAATACACCTCTTACCCATCCACTCAACCATCGCGAAGGAAAATAAACCATGATTTTTATCACAAGACATTCCGTATTGCACGGCTATGGTTGT
Source organism: Picea sitchensis (assembly GCA_010110895.2). Taxonomy (NCBI): domain Eukaryota; kingdom Viridiplantae; phylum Streptophyta; class Pinopsida; order Pinales; family Pinaceae; genus Picea; species Picea sitchensis. The sequence goes on from SNQJ01S0135902.1 coordinate 16,973, forward strand.
AGGCGCTTAGGTCCGGCTACAGGTATGCTAAAGTGTTGTGCCAAGATAATGAAGGCTTATCCCGATGGTCGGGAATATGTTCCCGTCTGACATTCCCACGATTCTATACAACTACGCTGAACAGTCGAGTAGCACCCCCGCTCTTGGTCGGAAGGGGCGCTAAGGTTCCGCTTTCATCACGCTGTACGCCTCTCGACACCATGGCGCTTTTAATCGTTCCATACTTACTAAACTTCTTTAACCGTCGTTCTCCTTAAACGCCATTCTTCCAAATTGGTGTAATGACGGATACCCCACCTTTTAGTAACCGTATCTCATTGCATAAATCCCTATGGACGTTGAAGTCGTTGAACTTTCGACGCGGACGCCAACACCTACGCCATTTAGTAACAGGAACGAGATATGGTTACATATGAATTCATCGCTTCCTCATTTTATTAATTCACTGCCACACCTTAAGAGGACTCGTGATGATATCAATACCGGGATGCTATCCTTATATTTAGGTTCAAAATTACCGATGCTATTAATAATGCCTTTTTTTTATCGTTTAATAATGCGGTTAAATTATCGTTTAAATTGCTGTTTCCGTCTTGCTGTCCATTGATTGGGTTTAATGCCGTTTATTACTGCTGATGCATTGCAAAACAGTTCTATAACGCGTTCCTACTGCTGCGCCGACGTCCACGCTGTTCAACCATGTTGTTCCTGTATTGATCATAAGAACAATATTTTTAGTCGTATAATGGAACTCTAATGTTTAATTACGATGGAAAATTAAAAGAATATAATTCATACCTATCGATCTGTCCTTATGATTATACCTAATTATTTAGCTACCGTCGAGGTTAGTAATATAATTTAAATGTTTTCTAAAAAAAAGAGAAACTCGTGAATTAACCTCCTTGAATTAACGATAATCCTTACACATTATCATGGTAATTATGCGGGTTAGCATTCCCAGAATTTGCCCATTGTTATTGTCCTTAATTTTCTCATTTTGTGCTAAAATGTTCTTTTAATCATTATCACTAAATTTTAACCTTTATAGTTGCCAACCGGATTAGGGTGTATAGGAGAACCTCAAATTGATGTTCCTAAACCTTGACTTTATTTTGGGTATTAACACTTGTAACCTAATAGTTACCACCTAATCATGTCACATGTTATGGGATAGTCCCTTCCTTCGGCCCTGCTTATTGTCATTCATGGTTATACCCTTTATTTTATCTTGATTTGATGTTCCTAAATTATGATGTTTATTTCTAAACTTGGAAATCCCTTTAATTTAATATTTTACATTAATATTTTATTCTATTACTCTAATTTGGGTTTAGGTAGAAGAACAGTACACTCCCTTGTTGTTAGTATTGGGAATTATGATTTTGGATGTAAGTGTCATGTCCATCGAGGCACAATGTAAGTCCTTAAAGTATTAATGTAATCCAACACTCCATAAAATACAACAATGTAATGAATGTAATTTGATTAATTGCTGAGATTAATTAGAGTTATGTTTTACATGAGAACTTAACATCTTCAAATTTTGTTGAATAGTATCCCTCATTTAAACTGACATCATTTTTAATGTTGTATATTACAAAGGCTAAATATGTCATTAATAGTAATATTGTCAATATGGTTAATAGTTAACTAGGTTGATTTAGTTATGCTTCCATAAGGTACAATTCAAAAGGATGAGTATAAAACCATGGAAGGATTCATCAGGTCTCTACCATTATTATTGTAATTGTCCGCAATTACTTGAGTCATCTTATAGGTTGCTTTCCTTTATAGATCGTCTACTTATGTTCTTATCACTTGATTCAAATTTATCCTGCATCTTTTATAGATCATCTACCACTATTCATCATTGTTACATGATTGGTTGGGCAATTGTTACAAGAAGACTGTTCACACTTGTGTCGGGTAGGACGACACCTCTCTCCCTCGATCTGTTCGTTGTTAAAAATTTCCCTTGTGTCTATGTGTCCTTAGTGTCTTCCATTTGGACTATTTCTTTTTAAGACAGGAAGGGAGGGCTTTGAGTTTTACTAGTTAGACGTAGAACCGAGGTTCAGCTAACGTTCACACATGTTGTTGGCCTTATCCCCAGGTTAAAAGGAAATAGTCCAAATGGAATCTGTCCTCAGGTCTGTAAACTTTGGGGAATGTTTTCTTGAATATTTTTAGGTCGTATGTTGAGTAATAAAGTATGGCGGCCTATCCCGACTTATGTAACCTACTTACCCAAGTTAGTGTTTTAGGGTGGTTGTTCATGTGATGAATGTTGAAATTGTGTTCTGTTATCGGAGTCCTCTTGTCACCGTCCCTTTAAAGAGCGCAATTGTTCTTCTATGGATGTTTTGTATTTGACCGTGGTCAGCTTAGTTGCTTTGACCGTTGTGGCTCAGCGGGATGACACCTCCATGTTCTGTCACTCCTAGACCTTAAACGGTTAAGGACCATGGGAAACCCGCCTGAGCGCTGATTATGTCTTGGAGGTCCCAACTCAGGTGGGATCTGGATGAGGTCGTACTGTAGATTAGCAGTTAGCATTGGTCACGCTAAAGTTGGATGAAATGCCATATGTGTTGTCACTCTACATCACGGGCACACAACTACAAAACAAAAAAAAAAAAAAAAAAATTCTACTCCAAGAATCGAGTGGGTTGGTCAGAATCCAGGTCGGGTTCGTTATTAGAATGGTCGCCACATTGCAACATTGGGAAATGTTCATCACAATGCTACATGAGGAAATTCTCATCATAATGCAATGTTTGGAAACACTGACATAGTGTAGAATCATCTTATACTTTTGCGACGTTGGGAAAAATGGTCGCTAGATTGTATACACAATTTTGTCAGCATTACGAATGCATCTGAATGTTCATCACATCGACATTGGGAAATTGTTTGTCGAGTGGGACGCTTGAAAATTGGTCATTGGAATGAGATGTCCGTATAAATCATGTTTTACTTTTTAGACAATGATTTATATTTTCCAAAGACATTGATAACAAAGGAAAATTTTTCACACACTACTAAATGATAGAAACGTCACACAATGCTATTATTGAGAGCCGTTCACATTAAGGACGCTTGGGAAATGTTCTTCGCTAAAGGATGTGGTGGGAAATGTCTACCATAATGAAATGCCTGGAAACACTTGACAGCAGTAGAATCATCTTTACCATTAAGTAATGGGAACCACATTATAATGTGTGTATATAATGTTTGGAAATGTTTGTCACTGCTTTGGAAATGTTTGTCGCATCACATCAAAATATCCAATGTGATATCCATTAGGAGAAGCAGGTCATCATATAATGATGACGAAGCCCATTTTACATCATTACACGCTGAAGTTCATGCTGTAATTGTCACAAAGGAAAAGAGTTTTGTATACATAATGAGGTATGAGAATGAATGTCACATATCAAAGTGGCTTATGTTCATCACATTATGCTAGTAAACAGTTCATTTCATTGCAATGTAGGCTTATGTTTGTCACACTGTGAATATGGGCTCTACACTTTACATTGTGAGAAGGCATTATATTCGGGCTACATTGTGACGTTTATAAATGTTTGGCACATTGTCCAATGAGAGGGCTAGGTTCATCACAATGCTATGACAAGACTATGTCATAAAGTATAAATGGTAACATTAAATCATATTAATGATTTTATTAGTACACAGGTCCTTTATATGGTCATGACATTGCAGCATAGTGTTTTTTCTTATCAAACCATGGCATTAGAATAGGTTTATTGCATTTTGATATCGGGTTATGCTCGTCACATTACAACGTTAAGGAATGTATCGCCCTATTGTAATGTTAACTGCTGCCTGTTACATTCTGGAAATTAGGTTGTTTATGTCACATTGGGACAATACATATGCTTGTCATATTAATGCATATTTACAAATGTTTCTCATGACATGCCATTAGCATATTTCAGGTCACATTGTGACAAGAGGCACAATGCCTTTCATATGTATTAAGCACATTTCAAAAATTTTCACATTATGATGTTAGATATTTACTCTGTACATCACATTACATAATGTAAATTTTTGTCACTTTGCGATGGTGAAGCTATGTTTGTTACATTATGGAAATAGGGCTAGGTTCACAACCTTTCTATGTTACTATGTTAGTCAAAATGTGACAATGACTACGAAGCTATGATGGGGCTATGCTCATCAAGACAAGTGGCTGGGCTAGACTATGATGGTCAAGCATTGCAACAATACTATGTTACTCATATTGTAACTTTGAATTTACTTTTCATATTACAAATATTTGGCTATTTTTGTCACATGACAAGGTTGTTCATGTTCCACACATTATGGAAAGAAATTTTTCTCCTGTTGTTTTGAAGAAAATATAAATAAAGTGTTTCAGCTATTTCAAAGATAGGAATTTTAACCCATTTGATTTATTACATAGAAACAAACTTAGAATTATACTTTTTCTAAAAAAGACTGATAAAAAATCACCTTTAACTTTATAGATGATGATTTTAGTTGTTCTAAATAAGTCTCCTACCCATACAAAACTCTTTCATTAAATTCCACACAGACACACACATATAAAACTTTATTAAAACCCCTTATTAAAAAAAGAATAAATTCCACACACTCATTAAAACATATTTCTAATCCTTAAAATAAATAGATGTTTTATAACACTCTTTGTATAATATACCTAATTATGTATATTCATAATAACTAATAATATAGTTAATTATTATTATTTAATAACCACAATTATTAATGTATCATTTATAATAACAACAAAGTATTAAAAATACTTATTGATAATATTTGTAATGTCTATAACATTTGTAATGTCTATACTTACTTCATTAATAAAGTATTAATAACAATTTATTAATAAATTTATTAATTATTGATATGTATTAATGATTATTAATAAAGCAGTATTAATAATATTAATAGTTACATATTTTTATTAACTATTACTAATAATTAAAACCCCTTATATTAATAATAACTATATTAATTATCTTTAATAATTTTAACAATCCTAACAACACTAACCCTAAACTCCAGAAACCCCACTACCATTCACCCTAATATATTATTAATACAGTGCATTAAGCAACATAATTTCAAGCATAATATCATTTTAACAATTACATGAATATATGTGCATACCAACCCTAATAACTATTAACCATAATATAATATTAATATAATATTGTTAAACTATAAAAAACCAATATTAATTCACAAACATTACATAAAAGACATATATACCTTAAGAACTCTTTATAAATATAATTACATCATTTATATTATTAATAACCACACCCAATAATAAAGTTAATTGTTTTTTTTATTATTACTTAATATTTATAAATGTATTATATATAATAACATTAAAGTATTAATAATATTTTATTAATAAGATTATTAATGAATATAGTTATGACAATCACATTAATATTAATAAATTATTATTATATTAATAAATTTAAAAAAAATATTATTATATATTAATATTGTGATTAATAAATTATTATTAATAATATTAAAAAATTTAACCCTAACATAAATTAATAATTTTTCATTATTATTTAAATTTTATATGAAAAGTTAGGTAAATATGAGCCTAATTTCTCCATTTCAATTACTACTAAAAATCATTATGAGCTAAGCCTAATCTCTCCTATTGTGCGCCATTAATATTATGAGAAATCATAATATCAAATCATAAAATAATAAAAATTAACTTACGAGACATCATAATATTTTCAAAGCAAAGTATAACATATGTGAACCATAAACCATGACCGATGTTTTCCAAAAGGTGAAGTATGAAATTCGAGAACCATATTACGCCGACATTTTATCAGCCAGAAACCCAAAGAAATTTATCGCGGTAATGCATATAATTATTGAACCCTCCACCATCTAAATTTAAGTAATGTTTTGTTCTTTGGACATGTATCCCATCTGATACCTACTTAACCCGTAAGTGATCAATACAGGTTTTTTATGCCTATCGATAGTGTCCGAGATCAGTAGTTGGTGCGATGGTCTTACTCTACTTTATGTTGGTGAGTAAGATTAGATAGCGTGTTTTTTTTTCTCATAACTTACGAGACATCATAATATTTTCAAAGCAAAGTATAACATATGTGAACCATAAACCATGACTGATGTTTTCCAAAGGGTGAAAAGGGTGAAGTATGAAATCCGAGAACCATATTTTCAATGAAAAGGACGGCGGAGGAGACTTATAATGTTTTCATAATTTTGAATTTTGTGTTTTCATAATTTTGAATAGAAGTTGTCTATATTAAATGCACATCTGCTCGCCGCCTCCGCCTTCAATTCAGTCTAATATTATTGCTTCAGCATATCATTACATTATTTTAAAATGTTTGAAAGAAGAAAAGAACAAAACATCCACAACTTGCAACCTTGTGTTTGTCCGGAGTCGGGACTCGGGACTCAGATGTTGATTAATATATTATCACTGACAGACCCAACGTTGGTTCCATGATGCGATAAATCTTTACGATGAAAATATCATATATATGTGGCCACTCGGAAGCATTATTAATATGCTTAAAAGAAGCATTAAAAATAAATATAGTCACTAGGAAGCATTATTAATATGGTTAATGAAGCATTAAATGCGTTGGAAATGAATACAGACACTGTACATGTTCAGGAAACAGCTTGCACGGGGCGATTAATCAGACTTGCTATGAGACTTGCTCGATTAAAAGAGATTGAGAATGACAAAAAAATTCAAATGGTCTCGAGAGAAAAGGAACCAAATGCAAGGAATAACACAGCCGGAAGGGGAAGGGAAATGTGCGCAGCATAATTAAAAATGCACAGTTTCTCTATTGATACATAACGCATGCTCTCCATTGATCCATAACGTACGACCTGGTAACCCTGCTACATCTTACCTTATACAATCCAATTGAAGTTCTCGGAGGCTACACAATTCTTTACACATATACAAGAGAAAGAAAAAACAAATCAGACACATATTCAAAAAACCAAAAATAACATATAACAAACAATGGCATGCAACATTTAATATGCAAAATCATGAGCACTCAGAAAACGACCTTCTTCATTTTCTAGGCCCTTATCATCTGTTATATCGGGCCACTGAAACAATGGTTGAAGATGGAATGCAAAGCTAAAGAGACTTGCGAGATTAGTCCCTGTGTTCACAAACATTATTATGGATAGTCGAATCCAAGACCTAACCACCTGGTCACGCATTTGCATCAAAACCTATTCGCCTAGCCCTGCATATCCATGCTTGGCCCTGCATATCTATGCTTGGAGCAATAGCTCTAATCAAGTGAGATTTTATTCATAAAATTTAAAACATGTCTGCCCAACCAATTTAAAGTTCAATCATCCACTCCTCTTCGAGTCTCTAGTGGCACTAGTGAAAGGGCGGATACAGTAAATGTTTCTTAAACATGGCCTATGAAACTGTCCATTGCTAAGAAATTTTTTTAAAAAATAGGTTAATCCGCTCATATTGTGTCGGTTATGAAACGCATACATAAATGTATCCTGGTAACAACACATGGCCTATTGGTAAATGTATGAAACCGTAGAAATTTATGAAACTGTTTGGTAAAAAATTAGGGTAATCCACTCCTCCCCCTCTCTGCTCCCATATTCAGAGGATTATGAAACGCTTGGATACATAAGTGTTTCCTGTTAACAACACATGGCGTTAAAATATATGAAACCTCCCACTGGTAAAAAGTTAAAAAGTAAATGTGAGATGGTTGCTCTCCAAACGGTGGATACATAAATGTTTCGTGAAACCGCTCATCCGTAAAACTTAAATGACTGCTCTCCACTTCTCTCTAAGAGCCATGCTAAAGTTTGATATAATTATACATGGCATTATCACTGTAAAAAAGTTAATGTAAATGTTAAAATAAAGTAATTTTTTCTGGATTTGCTTAATTATGGTTCGTGGCATTTGATGAGTTGATCTAGTAAATTCTTAATCATTTTATGTAAAAGTGAAAAAGTAAACATGATAAACTTACGATTTTATAAATGCAAGGGAGTTAGTTCTTGCAATCTTATTCATTGATTTGGATGTAAGACTAAGAATATGCCAGCATCTTGAATTCCTCACCATCAAATTAAATTTAGTAATTAAAAACATGATTAATCGTGCAAGTCTGATAGGAGGACGCCTATGGTGTAATTAAACCCAATTTACACTATTTCTTTACCCTTGTTAATACAAAATATTCAATATTCACCCTTGCTAATACAGAATATTCAATATTCACAAAATGCATATTATTGACCTACCACATAAAGATACCTTTCGTATTACAAAATAACCACAGAAGAAATATATAGACACTGTATTCCAAGTTAGCAACCCGAGCGCCCTAACTTATTATATATAAACTAACATTAACCACGACAATCGGGAGCGCGACAGCTTATTCGGATTTGGAAAGCACTATGAGCGCCTGCAGAAAAGGCAGCTTGATGATGGTGTAGCTCTTGAAGCC
>SNQJ01S0135910.1:0-12806 GCA_010110895.2 Picea sitchensis
CATCATTGAAAAAGATCTCCTAAGAATGGTCCAATATGTGCAAAACTTAGCCAAAATTGGGGGAAACGCCAACTCCACCTTCGTGGTCCTCATCCCTAAAGAGATCAATCCAACCTACTTTGCTATATTTTTCCCCATTTATATTTGCAATGTATCCTAAAAAATCATCTCCAAAATCATAGCCAACAAACTCAAGCCTCTCCTCCCCTCCCATCTCTCCTAATCAGGGCGGTTTTGTGGAAAAAAGACAAATGGTGGACAACATACTGATGGTTCAAGAATCCATACATTCAAGTCAAATTAGAGGAGAACAAGGTATGACCACCAAAATTGGTATGACAAATGATTTTAATAGAGTTAGACACAATTTCATTTTGGCAATTCTCTCTAGATTTGGATTCAATGAATTATTTTTATCCTGGGTTGTCGCTTGCATTCATTGCCCTTGGATGGCCCCCTTGGTTTATGGTAGGCAAACTCCCTTATTTAAAATCACTCACGGCCTTAAGCATGGATTTCCTCTCTCCCCCATCCTCTACATTCTTATGGCTGAAGCCCTCAACAGAAGACTTGATAAAGAAAGAAGGCAAAAAACCATTCCTAGCATCAAAATATTACAAGGCGTTAAGAGAATAAATAACTCTCAGTTCGATGGTGATACCATCCTCCTGGGAGGCACCTCTTTTATAATAGCTATCTGATTTAAAAAAGTAATGAATGACTACACATCAGCTTCAAAAGGCCTTAAAAATGCTAGGAAAAGTCAAATATATCCATGGAATACCAATTGTAGAACTCTAATGTCCATTGCCAATTTGCTAAATTTTCCTTTCAATGAGAAATGGAAAACATTCAAATATTCAAGGATTCCTATATTCCTCAAATCCCTTCCTACTGCATCATGGAATCAAATCTTGGACAATATCAAAGCTAAATTTCATCACCGGGGTGCCTTCTGGTTGAATTCAACAGGTAGAGTGGTTCTTATTAAATCGGTCCTCTCCGCCCACTTGATCTTCGAATTCTCCTCGTTGCTGGCTTCAATAAGGATTAAATCTACAATTGCTCAGGATCTCAGATGTTTCCTCTAGTAGGGGGGACGATCTAATTCTATTTGGTTTCATATAGTCAATTGGAACATCGTCTGAGCTCTAAAATTTTGTGGTGGACTAGAAATAAAGGACCCTTCTTTATCCAACATAGCTCTAGGTTCCAAGATCCTTTGGAGGCTAGTCACATGGAAGAATGAATGGTGGAATAAAGTGATTGTTCATAAACAATTTTCAGGCGAGAGGCTTCATTGCTTAGATGGTGAGCCAGTGGTTTAAGGGAGCTCTCAAATCTGAAGACTTTTAAAATCATCCCTTCCTCTTATTTGAAATAAACTTACTTGGATTCCGAGAAATGATCAGAACATTCGCTTCCAAATTGACAACATCATGGGGCTCCATCCCCTTTGTAATGACCGCAACCTCTTCCCCCTTCTCTCCTAGCTTTAGAATCAAGAGAAACTAACATTGTTTGATATATCTTCTTCGAACATGACCTTTTGGAAATGGATGGGTTGGGATCTCGGTGCCCCTCCCCCCCATATTCAGGCTTTCTCTAATCTTTTCATTTCTCAGCTCAAAGTATGCACCCCATTTCTCTCGTCCTCTAAAGACTCTAGAGGCTGGGGTTCACAAGACTATTCAGTTAAGAAAGGCTTTGATTCCTTGCTTGCTCACGCTTCACTCCCCCCCTCCTTTGGCTAAATGGAATTGCATTTGGGATAGATATGGCCATATTATGTTGGAATATAGTGCATGGAAATGTTTTAATTGGGGACAATCTCATAAAAAGAGGTTTTTATGGGCCCTTCAAGTGCACCCTTTGCAAAGAATCTTTGGAGACAATTCTGTACCTTTTTCTGGAATGCCCTGTCTCCCTTTATGTATGGCAGATATCTCTTTGAGATTTATACTCAAGAATCAAGTGGCCCTCCTCTATAGGGAATCTCTTCAACAAATGGAATTTCTTGTACAAGGGGACTTTCCATCAAAAGAGTGTTTTTAAAAGAATGTGGTTGGCCCTGCCCAAATATGTCTTTTGGAAAATCTGGCTCACCTGAAACAGAGAAGTCTTTGYAGGAGASAAAGTTATCCCTTYCTTAGTGGAAAAAAAGGAAATCAACTTACTCTCAAAGCACATTAACCAACATAATAAAKCTTCAKACACATTGCAATATCTYGATAACAGTGAAAAATCCTGGCTAAATCAATTCACCCCTCTCTCTATTGAGGAGGCTTCTTCCCCTCTCATATCCAGATGGMAACTCCAAATCTCATATGATGAGTTCTTCCRTTGGAAAATTTCTAGAAACAACCATATTCTCAATTTTTATGGTGCTTCGAAGGGAAACYYCAAGGTGGMAGGAGYGGGAGGGGTGTTGTATAGCCTAAGAGGACAACTAGAATTCAATTTCGCATGGAATATTGGACATTCTACAAATAACCAAGTGAAATCCTATGCCYTTATTCAGGGTYCGATATTGGCCAAGGATCATGGTATTTATGCCCTCATAGTAGTAGGAGATTCTAAATTGATCACCAAGTATGTCAGACAAAACTCTTTGCTAAAGAATATACATCTTTGAGCCATCCTTTGACGAATTTAGACAAAAATCCAGTCTTTCCATGCAATTGAATTCTTTCATGTCTTGATATCAAATAATCAAGAGGTTGATAGGCAGGCCAACTAGACCATCAAACATAAAGAAGGAGTTCTCTTGGTCAATGGATCACTATCCATGGAAGTAATTCCATGAAAAACCAAATTTTAACAAAAGGTTTGGAATGGGGTGGGTCTTGGTTCCTACCCCCCATGCAAGGTTTAGGATCAAATCATCTTGGTTTGGTAGAAAAATATTGTAATAAAAGGGGGGATCTCCCCCTCCATTTTGAGAGCCCCTCCTCTCACGCTTTGTCATCCAATCAATCATCCACATGGGGAGTTTTCATGCTACCATTCTTTTCCCATGGGCACCTGTACACCATGCACTCCTAGGATCATCATTTTCAATCCTCCGCTGGGATCTGTCTTATTCCCAACCTCATTCATTCCTTTCTCTACAATGTGGGAAGATATTGGTTGTCCTGTGTTCAGCCGTAGGGACTTATATTGATTTTTGAAGGTGGAGAAAGGATATCAATGCTTCATTCTGTGTGTGGGGAGTTAATTTCCAAGGGTGGAAAAAAATTAAAGGCGAATCTGTTCTCATGTGGAGAGTTATTTACCTCATCCATGGTTCATTATAAACCTAGATTTCATGCTTGGGTAAGGGATCTTAGCTCTGCACTCCTGCTTTGTTTGTTCTCTCTCTGGTTCATTTCAGGAGTGAGACAATGGCGGCCCAAGTTATGGGTCATTGGAATAGAGGACCAAAACAGTTGGAAGCAGATATGACAGACTCCCAAAACAGTTGGAAGCAGATATGGTAGACTCCCAAAACACAATTCTCTTCTTGTAGATTCGGTTCAATGGCATCTCAGCTCATTTACTCATAGTTTTTGAAGAATCGGTCTCCCATAGGTAAACTATTCGGCAACTGTAGGATGAATGCTCAACACTCAGGCAACAATGTGATGAATTTTGTGCGAGGCCTCAACAAAACATGGTCCCTCCAGCATAAATTGGTGGTCCAAAGAATTTAGATGAAGGTTCCTCTCCAGTTGTATCTCTTGCTCAACTTGATCTGAACGCCACAATGCTAGGAATAGAGTAATGGTACCAGTTCAGTTTGATCCTAAGGGTTTTCCCAATATGTTTCATTTCTGCATATATATCTTAGGCACCTTTTATAGATTGTATGCAAGCAAGGTTATGGAAATTTTGTATCAGGGGAAAAATGTAAAGCTGAAGCCTATGTTGTAGTTTCCCTTGAATAGGGATTTTTCGATAGTTTAGTAGAAAATTTTGATTCTCTATGTACTCCTCAGATGTCTTTTTGAGGTTGTTTTTATCAATAAATATAACCCCCCCCTCTTTCTGTTAAAAGAAAAAAAAGATGAATATGAAATCAATCCTATGGAATGGTTGAGGATAGTAAAGAAGTATGGTATAAATAATTCAATGGAAATAACTTATTTTTTTGGTGAAGCTTGTAAGTGGTGGATTACTATTGATCATGATACTAGACTAAACATCATAGTATTCATGTTAAGTACCAAAGACCTGAATATAGAAACACCACAATAGATCTAGGGAACAATATAGAAAACCCACACTTTATTATTATGAAAACCCTTAGGGTAGGGAAACACTATACGATAGATCCTATTATGGAAGAGCTCCTCTCCTGCTCACTTGCCTCTTTGAGGGGACCACCTCCTAATGATCTATCACTCCAAATACAATACTTCTTCTTCTTGACTTCCATGACATTGCTTGAACCACTTTATATAGTGCTACCAACCACCTAAGAACATTCTAGAGGAGGAACCTTCTAATAAGTCTTATTACATTTATTATGTTTACATTAATATATCTAACTACCATAATGGGCGTTATTTAGCAATATAGTGGACCTAGTCCAGCTTACATTGAATGGCCTCCACTATTATCACTATGGGCCCTTCGGCCCCCACATTACCTCTCTAGCTACACTACATTACGTCCCCCTTATGAAAGCGTTGTCCTCAACTCTTGTTATGAGAGTGTACAACCATATACCAGGGTCCCATGGATAAGTGTGGACTATGGTGCTAAAGTAGGCTGGAGAACTAGGGTCCCATGTAGAAATGCGAGCCACCATACTGAAGTAGTCCAACTGCCAGTGTAAACTTGGGTCTCATGTGAACTCTACATTGAATATATTCAATTTTAATATCCACTTGAAAATGATGCTCCAAAGATCGACACTGGTCATGTGGAGACAAATATGCAGATCCATCCACATATATGGAAAGGGTTGCAGTTAAATCTGGAAGGAACAATACCATTGTAGAATATGTAGGCTAGACACTGGTAGTCATAATTGACTCTTGATTTGTCACATTGATGTTCTCTACAAAAGGTGGAGTAGGGTCATCAAATAAAATATGAAAGTGGTTGTCATCCCAAAAATGACAACTATCCATATACCATTCATCACATTTGGCCTTCCAATAAGACCAAGCATATCTTTCTTGATTCTATTCTTCCATGACACGATGGTTGATGATCTCCATGTTATAACTCTCCATATACCAATCACCACAATTTCTCTCATAATCATACCAAGCATATATTTCTTGAGTATATTCTCCTACAATGTGAATGTACATGAGATCCCTAATATATCTCTCCTGCTCCTTATATCTCTCTCCTAATCTGCAAGTATGATCTCTTTAAATTTTTGAAATGTTGCTTCCAAATTTTGAAATTTGGCTTGGAGGGCTTTCATATTTCATTGCAGGTCCATGAAGAGTTGAAATTGAATATACATTGGAAACACCACATATAATATACCAAAAGAAATCTCTTAAAATCCTCTATCCAATGGCACTGATCGAGTAGCAATCTAAGCACCCGATCAAAAGTTATGATCTTTGCAGTCCCGTCGCCGTCACAAAAAACCCGAAAACATGGTAGATTTTAAATCAACGATATCTTCACTTCCAGAGCTCTGATTTGGATGATTTTTTAAAATGGGCTAGGTGCTACTCAAATCAACAAAATCGTGTCTCTGTTTGTGGAAAAACACTAAAAATGAGCAGATTTTAAAATGATGATAGCTTCACTTTCCAGACTTCATTTTAGACGATTTATTTTTTATTTTTTTTCTTTTAATCCAAGAGGAACTCATATATACATCTATTTTTATGCAAATTCCACACATAAAGCTACAAAATTAGTTTGGAGTGTTGCGACCCTCTTTTGTGTTCTTGAAAAAAACTGCAAAAATAGAGAAATTTTTTTGCCCCTTTTTGTGGCTGAAGAAAGTGCTTTGATACCACTTGTTAAGCACCAAACACTTGAATATAGAAACACCACAATAGATCTAGGGAAAAATATAGAAAAGAACCCACTTTATTATTATCAAACCCTTAGGGTAGGAAAACACCATACAATAGATCATATTATGGAAGCGATCCTCTCTTGTTCACTTGCCTCTTCGAGGGGGCAACCTCCTAATGAGCTACACCCTCCAAATACAATACTTCTTGATTTCCTATTACATTAATTGAACCCATTTATATAGTGCTACCAATCATCTAAGAACACTCTAGAGGATGCACCTTCTAAGAAGTCCTCTTACATTTGTTATGTTCACATTAATATATCTAAATACCATAATGGGCCTTATTTAATAATATAGTGGACCTAGTCCACCTTACATTAAATGGCCTCCACTATTATCACTATGGGCCCTTCGCCCCTCCCATTACCTCTCCAGATACACTATAATTCCTATTTAGAGTGAGCTAGTGAAAGGGTTGGTTGATCCTTCCTCCTACATGGAATTTTCGTCAAGGGGGAACCCATGGAAGGGTAGATCGACCCTTCCTCTATAATAATATTCTCATGAAATTGGGTCATTTGGAAGGGTCAACCGATCCTTCCTTTGACATAAAATTCTCATTGAGGGTGATCCCAGAGAAATAATGGTCGACCCTTTCCTTAAAATAGTATTCTCATCGAAGGGGGGGCCAAGGAAGGGATGGTTGATCCTTCATTAAGCATATGATTCTTGTTGAGGGTGAGACCAGGTAAGGGACCTCCAGAAATTCCTACAAAAAAGTATTCTAATTGAAGTGAGTCTGGGGAAGGATCAAACAATCCTTTCTCCACCATAAAATTCTTATTGAGGGGATCCCGGGGAAGGGTTGGTTGATTCTTCCTCTAGCATAGTTTTCACGAAAAGGGGATCACATGGAAGGGTCAACTGACCTTCCCTCTAGCATATAATTCTCATAGAGAGGGATCATGGAGAAGGGTCGATATACCCTTCCTAAATGATGGTATTATCATCATGGGGTATTCAATGGAAGAGTCAATCAACCCTTCCTCAAGCATATTATTCCCAAGGAGGGGGAGTTCAATGAAAGGGTCAACTGACCCTTCCTTCAACACAAAATTATCATAGAGGAATAGTCTAGGGTAGGGTCGATTGACCCTTCCTCCATAGTAGTATTTTTGTTGAGGGTGAGCTAGGGAAAGGGTCAACTGACCCTTCCTTTAGCATGGAATTATTGTCGAGGGTGAGCCCAAGTAAGGAGCGACCAACCCTTCCTCTAGAATAATATTGTTGACAAAGAGGGGCTTGGGAAATGATCAATCAACCCTTCCTTGAGCATAGTATTTCCATCGAGGGGGAGCCTAGAAAAGGGTTGATCATCCCTTATTCCACATTAGTATTCTCATTGAAGTGAATCCTGGGTCAAATGCTTCCTTGAACATAGTATTCTGGTAGATCATAATATTCTCATAGAGGGGTAGTCTAGGTAATGGTTGATTGACCCTTCATCTAGTATAGTATTCCCATTCAAGGTGAGATAGTGAAAGGTTCAATCAACCATTCCTCCATCATAGAATTTTTTTCAAGGAGGAGCCCATGGAAAGGTCGATCGGCCCTTCCTCTATAATATTATTTTTATCGTAGAGGGTCCCATGGAAAGGTAGGATAATCCCTCCTCCAACATAGAATTCTCATTGTGGGTGATCCCGGGGAAAATCCTGCTGACCATTCCTCTGGAATAATATTATTATTGAAGGAGGGGCCCAGGGAAGGGATGATCAATCATTTCTCAAGCATATAATTCTAATTGAGGGTGATACTGGGTAAGGATCCTCCAAACATTCTTGTAGAATAATATTCTAGTCAAAGGGAGTTTGGTGAAGGATCACCCGATTCTTTCTCTACCATAGAATTCTCATTGAGAGGGATTCTAGAAAAGGGTTGGCCGATTCTTATTCTGGCATAGAATTATCTTTGAGTGGGAGCATGAAGAAGGGATAGTTGATCCTTCCTCTAGCATAGTATTCTAGTTGATGGTGAACTCGAGGAAGAGTTGACCGATCCTTCCTCTAGCATAGTATTCTAGTTGATGGTGAACTCGAGGAAGAGTTGACCGATCCTTCCCCCAAATTTGTATTCTCAATGAAGGGGGGCCTTTGGAAGGGTTAATCGACACTCCCTCTAGTATAGTATTCCCAGTGAGAGAGATTCATGGAAAGGATAGGATGACTCTACCTTCGACAAATTATTCTTATTAAAGGGGGCCCAACAAATTGTTTGTTGATCTTTCCTCCAACATAGTATTCGCATCAAGGGGTATCTTAGGAAATGGTTGGCCTACCCTTTGTCCACAATAGTATTCTAGTCAGAGGGGATCCTAGGGAAGAGTCAACAAATCTTTACTTGAGCATAATATTCCTATCAAGTGAGAGGAAAGGAATGGTTTGGACGACCTCTTCGATAACATAATATTCTCAACAAAGAGAGGCTCAGGGAAGGATCAACTAACCTTCCTCAAACATAGTCTTCCTTCCAAGGGGAAGCATAGTATTCCCATTGAGAACAATATTCTCATATAGGGGCATCTAGGGAAGGGTTGTTTGAACCATTCTCTAGTATTGTATTATCATTACAGAGAGCCCTTGGAATGGTCGATTGACCTTTCCTCTAGCATAAAAAGGGTCAACTAGTTCTTCCTTAAGCACAATATTCTTAATGATGGTGTCCCCTGGAAGTGTCAGTCATCCTTTTCTCCAACATAGTATCCATGTCAAAGGGTAGTCAAGGGAAATTTCAATTGATCCTTCCTCCACAAAAATATTCTAGTTGAAGGGGTCTAGGGAAGGGTCGACAGACCATTTTTTGAGCATAGTATCCCCATGGATGGCGATCTAGGGAAATGTTTAGATGATCTTATTTGGAATTCACATTTAGGAGTATCCTAGGGAAGGGTCAACCGACCCTTTCTCCGACATAGCATTCCCATCGAGGGAAAGACACAAAAAAGGTTGGATGAACCTTCCTCGACAAATTCTCATGGAGGAGTTTAGCAAAGGTTGAATGGAACTTTTCTCAGAAGCACAATGTTGCATCCAAGGAGGAACTTCGATAGAGGGTAAAATGACTCACAAAGCATAATATTCTCCTTGAGAGGAACCTAGGGAAGGGTCAACCTACCTTTTCTCTAACATAATATTCTTCTTGAGGGGAAACTTGGGGAAAGGTTAGTTGAACCTTCCTTGAGTATAGAATTATCATGAAGGGGGAGGCTAGGGAAGGGACAGCAGAGCCTTTCCTTAGCATATTATTATAATCAAGGGGAATCGGGGAAGGGTTATCAACCCTTCGCTTGAGCATAATATTAGTGTCTGAAGCTTGTTAGGAAGCATTTGTCAAACATTTTCCTAAAACATAGTATTAGTGTAGATGAACTCTTTTTGGGGCATAGTATTCTTGTTGATGAAGATCCCAGGGAAGGATCGATTGAATTTGTTCAAGCATATTATTATCATCTAAAGGGGCCATGCGGAACTATCAATTGAACTTTGCTAGAGCATAGTATTGTTGTCGAGGTGGATTGTAGAGAAGTGTCAGTTGATTCTTCATGAAACATAGTTAGGTGGATTGTAGAGAAGTGTCAGTTGATTCTTCATGAAACATAGTTTTCATGTCTTGTTTTATCACCAAGGAAGGGTCACTTAACCCTTCCACAAGCATATTATTCTATTCTACGGTAGCCAAGGAAGTCTTGGTTGATTTTTCTTTAAGTATAATATCAACATCTAGTTGTTGCATGTCTAAGAGTTAGTCTCCCTTCCTCTATATTAGTTTTCTCAATGAGAGTAGACCAGGTAGTCGTTGCAATTTTCTCATCCATTCCTTTTTCTTTTTCAAATTTCTCTCCCTTTCCTTTTTAGAAATTTCCTCTCTTCCTCTTGTACAACAATTTTCTCTTTTATTCTTAATAGAAACTTTATATTCTACCTTTTCTTCTCTTTTTCCTCTCTCAATCTTCTTGGTAATTTCCTATTTCATTCATTTTTGCCAATTTCCTCTTCCATTCCATTTTCATTTTCTATTATTTTTTATCAATTTCCTCTCCTATTCCTTTTTCATTTCATTTTCTTGTTTAGCAAATTCATATCTTATTATTGTTTAACAATTCATCTTTTATTCTTAATATAAACTTCATATTCACTTCTTTTTTCTTTTCTTCCTCTTCCAATCTTCTTAACAATTTCCTTTGTCATTCATTTTTTCTATTCTTGTTTAACAATTTCCTCTTCCATTCATTTTTGTTTTTCCTTTCTTATCTATCATTTCTCTCTCTGTTCCTTTTTATGTTCCCTTTCTTTTTTAGCAATTTCCTTTCTTAGTCTTGTTTAGCAATTTTCTCTGTTATCCTTAATAGAAACTTCATATTCCACTTATTTTTCTCTTTTCCCTTTTCTAATCTTCTTAGCAATTTCCTCTTCCATTCATTTTTATTATTTTAATCTTTTATCAATTTCCTCTTTCATTCCCTTTTTCTCTCATTTTTGTTTTCTTTTCTATTTAAATGGGGCATCTCTATACATAGATAAAACTATTTACATTTCTCCATTCATGTTGTTCAATTCCATTATCACACTCGCTTCTTTAACACTCTCCCTTAGTGCTCTCTTCTTTAGCATTCTCCCTTAAGGTACTCTTCTTTGACACACTCTCCTTTGAGGACTCTACCTTAAGGTGCAATCTCCCTTAGCGTGCTCTCAGAGGAAATCTATGAATATGGAAGCAAATAAATGACCACATCCATGGAAAAATTAGGTAGTATTGCAAATAGATGCAACAATTCAATTTCATCTTTTTACTATATTCACTTCTTCTACAATCCATTGCAAGAATTGGTGGATACCATCATCCTTATCTACTTTAATGTCTCTTTGGACATTTCTATATATATCAAAAGAAGTGATCTTCAATGATAATCTTTGAGATATTTATTATAGTGACATTATTTTCACTGTTACTTTTGTAGTTATATATTTTCTTTTAGCTTCAACTTTTCATATCATGCTTTGTCAATTACAATGTTGAATTGCATTGTATGAAGCTCAATTAAATAAAATAAATAGAATATATACATGATATTCTAGACTTCAATAGGAGCTTCAATAATAATTTTACATGATATTTCAATCCTTTAAATTATAATAAAATACATGTTATTCAATTTTATCTTTTACATTGGATGTTGTTTTATATAGATTTAGAAGAAATTCCAATTACAATTTGAGACAATTAATTTATATATATGTGAATCCTAGGTTGTAAATTTAAAAACATACCCTTGCAAATCGATTTTCCCATGCACACATGACTAACATTTGGGCTGCCTAATTTGGGCATAAACAAATTCATAAAAATTGATTAAGGAGGCCAAGTTCTATCAACAAATTGCCTTTTCAAAACATTTTGGTCAATCATAAAAAAAATTAAAAGATTATTAGAAGGGGTTGCCACCTATGGGAAAGGATTTTCTCATTCAAATTGGCCCACTCAAGCTCAAATACGAGGAAAAAGAAAGTATCAAGGCTGTCAACGATTTGCCCCTTCAAAACTTTTTGCCCAACATAAATCAAGTAAACAAAGAAAGCCAATTTTAAGCATTAAATTCCCATACAAAACCACTTTTCTTAAGAATATTTGTGAGCATGAGGATGTGAAGTATATGGGCATTGATTTGGCCCTCTCCATTTGATTTGATTTGCACATTAACAATGAAAAGAAGATACCTATTATGGGCATTGAACACTCGAGCTCAAATATAGGGAAAAATAATGTGCCACGGATAACAACTATTTGAATGGGTAAAGATTTTGTCATTCAAATCATTCTACTCAAGCTCAAATACAAGGAAAAAGAAAGTGCCAAGGATGGTAGCGATTCACCCCTTCAAAACATTTTTCTCAACACAAATCAAGTAAACATAGAACTGATTTTGAGCATGAAATTCCCATATAAAACTACTTTTCTTAAGTGGATATACAAGCATGAGGATGTCAATATCTATACATCGACTTGGCCCACTCAATTTGATTTGCCTTACATATTAACAATGGATATAATGATACATGTTCTGGGCATTGAACACTCTGTTGGACACACCTACCACACTTAGAGGGGGGTGAATGAGTGTGGGGATATTTTCTCAAAACTTCCCTCTTGTACAAAAACTCATTAATTAACATTCAACATTTATTCATTACCCATTGCTGTCATTTATAACCAGTTAGATGTAGGCACATATCAACAACATATATCAACAATATATCATCAACAAGTCATCATCACAATTGACACAAAGAACACAAGATGTATGTACAATTTTCTTTTTATTACAGACTACAATCCTTGGGGTTTATCAACAACAACTGGATAGAGTACAACTCTACAAGAGCACTAGCTCTATATGCAAGACTCAGCTTACATTCTCAGCACCAACTGAGATGAGGCAACAATCCTCAACAAATATCAATTTGTCAATAGGTACACGACCTGTCAGTAGTGCAGCCTGCGTGTGTACGCTCCCTGGCTCACTACAGCCCGCGTGTGAACGTGGCCAGTGTATGATGTAACAAGCGTATGCTTCTGAGAAACTAGGGTTTTGCTTTGCTTCACATGCTCATATCCTCTGCAACCTTCAATCACTTTCTCTTCTGTCTTCCATTGTCCAAACTGACCCACAACAAGTCACAACACATCCAAGCTCTCCAATAGCTTGCTCATGCTCCATAATAAATCAATATGAATGTTATCTCAATCATGTATAAATAACTAGTATACC
>SNQJ01S0135911.1:0-23463 GCA_010110895.2 Picea sitchensis
TGCTGGATAATAATAAAGGAAGGACCTGGCAATTTCTCTGGTGGACGTAGCCCACACTGGGTGAACCACGTAAATCTGTGTCTCTCTTGTATTGTGTGTCTTCTGTGTTTTTGTTTCTGCATTTGTTTTATTTTATTGCTCTGTGGTCCTGTTTTTCTAACATGTTCCACTATTATTCTCTGTAATTTTTTTGTTTTCAGCTATTTTAATAGATCTGGTACCTTACAACTAGTATCAGAGCACTTTCCTTGGCAGGAAATTGTGGGTTATTTTTTTTTCAAGGTGGAGACGTAGTCTGGCGTTGTAAAACTACATAGATCTTTTGTTCAATGCATAAATCCATGGTCCAGGAAGTATACATGCATGAACTACAAGTGGTACTTAAGCACACATTTTTGGCCACCCTTGTAACCCATGTTGGTACCCCTTCGAGTGGTAGCACATCAGATATCACTTGTATATGAATCAACCTAGATATTGTGAATCCCTCCATAGATAAAACATTCGTCTGCCTACTTTGGATCGAACTAGATATCGTGAATCCCTCCATGAATAAACCAATCGGTCGCCTGACTTCTATAGTGCCATCGAGAACAACACTCGGGAGGATACTCTCTAGTACCTGGGTAGTTGGGTAGTATGGATAAGGGCACGATCTAGACTCCTTAGTTGGTGCCCTGAGATATTGGTCTGAGTACTACTATTGGACCCTGTATGTATATTAGAGGGATATAACATAAGGAAAACCCTTGTTTGTACACACCCTTCATACCCTAACCCTTGGGATGGACACAAAAACCGAATAGACAAGATCTATTTCTGTACAATTGTGCCTTTTGCATTCTGGTTGTGAAATTACTACACATTTCTTCTTGTTATGAATTTGGGCATTTCAACACTGCAATATTCTTCAGATCGGAGTATAACTACGCAAGAGTAAAAAAAAAACAAAAAAAATAGTGGTCCCATTGACACACTTATTTGGGACCTATCCCATTTGATTCCCCTTTTCACCCTGATTGCAGTCGTACCTTTCATTTTTAATCCTTTTTTTTTTCGGTGGACCTGATCCCTTCCCAACATCCCTATTTTACACCTCTCCCATTATATTCCCCTTTTATACTTGATTGTAGTGGTACCTATCACTTATAAGTCATTTTTTGTGGTCCCACCCACCCATTTTCCCTTACCAGCACTCCCCATATCCGAATGGCCAACACTCGCAACCAAGACCTACAAGCTTCCATCAATCAAACCAAGGATTCCCTCCAACAAGTGACATTTGACATTGACCCTACCAATTTCCGCATTGAAAATTTCGAGACCAAAGTCCAATAGATCTGGTACGTTACCAGTTCAACAATTTTAATAGATATGGTACCTTACAAGTGGTATCAGAGCACTTTCCTCGGTAGAAAATTGTGGATTCATTTTTTTCAGGGTAGAGATGTATTTCAACATCTTAAATCTACAAAGATCTTTCATTCAATGCATAAATCCACGGTCGAGGATGCATACACACAATAAATACAAGGGGTACTTAAGCGCACATTGTTGGTCACCCTTTTAACCCTTGTTGGTACCCCTTCAAGTAGTAGCGCATCAAATAGCACCTGTATATAGATCGACCTAGATATCCTAAAGCCCTCCGTAGATAAACCGATCGACGTCCTGACTACTATAGTGCCACAGAGAAAAACACTCAGGAAGATACTCTCTAGTACCTGGGTATTCAAGTAGTACGAATAATGGAACGGTCTAGCCTCCTTAGTTGGTTACATGAGATATTGGTCCAAGTACTACTGTTGGACCCCACAAGTATATCAGAAAGCTATAACACAGGGAAAATCCTTGTCTGTAGACACCTTGCATACCCTAACCCTTAGGAAAGACACATAAACATAATAGACAAGATCTATTGCCTTGCAATTGTGTCTCTTGCATTCTAGTTGTGAATTTACTACACATTTCTTCATGTTAAGAATTTGGGAATTTCAACAATGCAATATTCTTCAGATCGAAGTATAACTCCGCCAGAGTAAAAAAAAAAAAAAAAATAGTGGTCCTGCTGGCACAAATATTTGGGACCTATCCCATTGGATTACCCTTTTCTCCCTGATTGTAGTCGTACCTTTCATTTTTAAGCCTTTTTTTTCATTGAACCCGACCCCGTCCGAGAATCCCTATTTTCCACCTCTCCCATTATATTCCCTATTTCTCCCTGATCGTAGTGGTACCTATCACTTATAAGTCCTTTTCTGTGGTCCCACCCACCCATTTTTCCTTACCAGCACTCCCCATATCCCAGTGGCCAACACTCACAACCAAGACTTGCAAGCTTCCATCAATCAAACCAAGGAGTCCCTCCAACAAGTGACATTTGATATTGTCTCTACCAATTCCCACATTGAAAAATTCGAGACCCAAGTCCAAAAACAATTTGACGCCATGGATGCTAAATTCATGAACCAATTTAACACCCTCCAGTCTGTTGTCAACTAGTTTTTGAATCGAACCCTAGGTACTTCCACCCCATACCAACCAGATGGTGTTGATTCCTCTCATTATCTGAATTTTCAATCCAACTCCTTTTATCGTGACCCTCATCTTCCTCAAGTTGAGGTCAATAAATTTAATAGCTCCGATCCCACGGGTTGGGTCACTCAAATGGAGCATTATTTTTCTCTGTATGGAATTATTGATGAGTTTTCCAAAATTCGCTATGTTGTTCTCTATCTAGATCCTGAATGCTCGAAATGGTGGAAATGGCATAAAAATGCACACCAAGGATATATTGCATGGACCCAGTTTGTTTTCGAGCTCAATGAATGGTTTGACACTGACACCCACTATCTCAGTCATTTGACCAAGTTGAAACAGTCAGGCACAATGGAATAATTTATAACTGCTTTTGAGAATTTGGCCTTTCGCATCGAGGGCATGTCACATGCCTTGTTCCAAGAATTCTTTATGAGTGGCCTAAATGACGAAATATGAGACTAGGTTCTCATGGCTCACCCTCAAACCTAGTTGGAAGATTCTAAGCATGCCAAAGAGGCACAACAAGTTGTTTTTTCCCAGAACAAAAAACCCTCTTTTGTTCCTCTCCCTCAACCCAAAAATATTCCCCCCCCAATACCACTCCCCTCAAGTTCCAAAAATTAATTAGGGTCGAAATGGATGAATGCCAACTCAAGGGTATTTTCTATAATTTTGATGAAAAATATTTTACGGGGCACAAGTGTAAGGAACACAAACTTTTTATGGCCATTTCATAAGATGTTTTTTTTTTGACAGAAACGGTTAATGGGATTTGTATTAAAAACAGCGGCAAGCCACTGGTGCTTTTACAATGTTTATAGGAATGCAAAATATCTTTACTAAAGTCGACTACGACTCTTAGCTGCTAACAATACTTAGAAGCTGTGGATGGCTGTTACATAATACTAATAGAAAATGTCTTGCTTTTGGAAGTGCTTTTGAACTACTCCTTGCCTTTTCCCTTTGGCTGATCTTTTTCTTCTTTCCATTCCTTGTTTAGTTGCTCCATCTGTTGCTCCAGATTCCGCATTCTCACTTCATGATCTTACTTTGGTTTTCCCAATTCCTTCCTCAGCTTCCAAATCTCCTCGCTCAACCCGGATCTTGTGTAGAGAATATCGTTCTCTAACGCCTCCATTCGCCTCCCTGCCTCGCTATCCAAGCTCTGGAAGAAGTCTTCCAAGCTAACCATGAGGCATCGCAGTTTCTCCAGAGTTCCTCTTCCAGCGTGGTTATTTGATCCTCCGTGGATGGTTTGGGGCCCAAGCTCGACGCCATCATGAGCTTCTGCTTGCACCTCTGCCGACCTTCCACAGCTACCTGAATATGCTTCCCTGACTCGGCCTCCTTGCTCGGTGTTCCTCTTCCTTTGTCCAGAGCCTTCCTTCCTGTCTGAGTTAAGTAACCCTGCCTCGTCCTTACGCTGTTGGGTTCTCTGATCAGAGGTATGGCCTGAGGGATTGTGTTCGTCGGCCTCATGATGGAGTTTCCCCTCCTTTATGAAGATCGCGCGGACATGCTAAGATATGGTTGTCTTATCTTCTGCCCCTCCATCTTATCCATTTGTCCACTTGTGTTGTCAGCCCGATTTGAAGAATTTATGGGATACTCCCTTCTACTGTAATTCCGTTGAGTATCATGCTGCCTTTCTCCAAACGGGCTCCCGTATTGGCTTCTTCGTCCGCCTGGGCATTGTTCCCTCTCAGGGCATGGAACAGTTGTATTGATTGGAACCGACACCTGAGAATCATTATTTTTTCTATGACGTGCTAGAGTTGCCCATTCACTACCTTGGTGTTCTGATTTAAGGCTTGAATTATAAGCCTTGAATCTCCAATCACAATCAAATCTCAAATATTTAAGAACAGGGCTTGGTTGAGTCCTTGCCAGAGGGTAAGGGCTTTTGCTTTGTTGTTGGGCTCAATGCCTAGTCTCCAGGCGTACCTGAGAATGATGTTCCCAGTAGGATTGCTTATTATCCCTCCTCCCCCTGCCTTCCCCAGATTACCTTTGGACGCTCCGTCGAATGAGAGAATGTTGGAGTTTAGAGAGGTTTTCCACTCTTCCATTGCACTTTTATCCATTCTGAGCTCCCAACTGCAGGGTGTGGAGATTGGGGGTCCCCTTGGTGATACGTTTTGAAGCCCTAGATGACGAATCCATCCTTCTTCTTCATGTCCCAAGGGCCTCGAGTTTGAGGCCTTTATAAAGTAGGGTGCACTCTCGCTGAAGAGACCGTTAATTTTAACGACTACCTGGGTTGGAGTTCTTTTCTCTTCTCTGAAAAGCCGATTATTCCTTTCCAGCCAGATCTTCCAGAGGATGAACTTTGGCAATGCTTTCCAAGTCGTTGAAAGATGACCTTGATTTGTTGTCCTGAATGGGCACAGAGCCTGCCAATTCGAGAGCAGAAGATGGATATCCTGCGGGAGGAAAGGGGTCAGGGCTCCTAAACCAAGGGCTAAATGCCAAACCTCACTGGCAAAGGGGCAGCCCAATAGCAAGTGGTTTGTCATCTCCTTTTCCTGACAGCAGAGTGGGCATCTTGTGGGCCCTACCCACCCTTTTTTTCTAAGATTTGCTTCTGAGAGAACTCCTTTTTAGGCCACTGTCCAAACAAACAAATCGATTTTCGGAAGGGATTTCACTGCCCAAATTGCCTTCCAAATTTCATAATCTAGTAGAGCTTGGGTACCTGGGACAAGATGGGAGTAACCCCCAGCTGTTGTGTAAGTCCCTCCTCTGGGACCCCAACCTATCTTGTCTTTCTTTTTCTCGTAGAGGGGGGTTTTCCCTTGCAGTAATTCCTTTAGGCTACTCCACTCTTCTTCCAAATCATGGGGTAGAGAGGCGATCTCCCACCTGGACCGAGACATGATTTCATCATTTCTCCAAGTCGAGATATCCCAAAGATTGTGAATATTGTTATTTTGAATCCAATCTTTTAGACGCCTTAGCTCCTTCCTAGTTGAGAGTGCTGGTCCTCCTAGGAATGAGTCCTCCCAAATGTTGATGTTTTTCCCATTTCCTGGGACCCAAGTGAGTTGTGGGAGGAAGGCCGGCAGCGCCTTCTGGCATAAGCTGAAGATTGGAGAGCCCTTCCCTAGCTTTGTTGGATTCCCTAGACATTTTGTCCTAGGCCCTCGAAAATACTTTTTCCAGAGGGCTCGTTTGCTCCAATTGGAAGTCCCTGTGATGAGATTCCATAAAAAAAATTCCCCAAGAGCCAAATTTTGCATCTGCATGTCCTTTAATTGGAGTCCCCCTTCAAGAAAGGGCTTTGTAATTTTCCCCCAATTGATGAGGTGTAGCCTCCTTCCCGTTTGCTTTCCTCCTTCCCAAAGAAACTGCCTGGTCATCACCTCTATTTTTTGTATTACAGATCTAGGCGCTAACAATAGTGCGCTTTGATAGATTGGAATGCTTGATAATACAACTTTTATGAGAACTAGTTTGCCTGCTAAGTTCAGCCAGTTGGCTCCCCAGGAGTGGATTCTATTTTTAATTCTCTCTATCATGTTATTCCAGTGTGCAGCTTTTGGGACGGCTTTAATGATAGGAACTCCTAGATAATTAAACTCTTCCCAGCTGGTGCTTCCTTCAATCCCAAGTATTCTTGAGATATCATTCATTTCTCTTGGATTAATGTTCCACCCATAGATTTTACTCTTGGCTGAGCTGATCACGCTGCCTGAGATGTCTGTGTAAATGTCAAGCTCCTTCTTGAATTTCTTAGCTATTTCCAGACTTGCGCTTCCCAGAAGCAACGTATCATCTGCAAATTGGGCATGGTTAATGTCCTTTACCCCTTTTGCGATTCGCAGCCCGGAAAGATTGAGATGTCTTTGCCCATACTCTAGCTGAAGGCTAAGGACAAAGGCTTGAAGAGCGTAGAGGAGAGGGGAAAGGGGGAAACCTTGCCAGAGTCCTCTTGTTGCTTGAAAGAACTTTGTGGCTCGTCCATTTACCAAAGGTGATATTCAGGGCCCATAGATACATGATCTGATCCAGTTAATGAAGGAGGACGCAAAACCAAATCGCTCCATCACTTGGAACAGAAAAGCATGCCTTACGTCCCTGTCGAATGCATTTGAGAGATCAAGTTTGACTATCATACCTTTGTCTTTCCGCCGAAGACTTGAGTGGAGTGCCTCTTGGATGAGGATGATATTGTCCATTATGCTCCTTCCTTTTATGAAACCCCCCTGATTTTCTGGAATGATAGCAGGGAGGACGCTTTGGAGTCTGTTCGCAATGATTTTGGTGAGTATTTTATAGCTAGTGTTGCAAAGGGAGATAGGCCGGAATATTTCAAAGATGGTCGCTCCTTTTTCCTCCGGGATCAACGCTAAGAATGAAGAATTAGTTCCTCCTCCAATTCTGGCACAAGATTGGGACTTTCTGATGAGTTTCGTGAGATCGGACTTGATGGTGTTCCACCCATGCTCATAAAATCTAGCCGTAAAGCCATCCGGTCCTGGGGCTTTATCCGGGTGCAGTTGATCTAGAGCCTCTTTGATTTCTTGCTGATCTATTTCCCTGACTAACTTGTTTTTAACCTCTTCTTGAACATTTGCCTGGATCAAAGCCAAAGGATAGGATGCTGGATCACTTACTTCTCGGTGAGGCTCTGTATAGAGTGATTCAAAATATTGCACCGCTGCCTCCTTGATGCCCTCAAAATCCATTATAATATGGTCCTGAGTGTGGATTTTTGTTACCGTTTTAAACTGCTTCCTGGCCTCCGCTTGCTTGTGAAAGAAATTGGTGTTCTTATCCCCTGCTTCAAGCCAGAGACACCTCGATTTTTGTTGCCAATGTTTTTCCTCTTCTCTACATGCTTGATGCAAGATTTTTTGCAGCTTTGCCTCTTGCTGCAAGTTTTCTTTCGAGGGATCCGCATCTTCCATTTCTAGCTGGAAAGCTTCTAATTGTTGTTGTGCTTCTAGTCGCGCTGAGAGGGGGTTTGGGAGGGTTTTGGCCCAAAATTTTAAATCTCTTTTTAACCTTCTGAGCTTTTCTTCCCAGACATAAAAGGGGGAGCCTTTTACTGTACCATTCCATATTTTGGCTACCAGGGCGGGATAGCTTTCCTCTTGGATCCACCTTGGGTTGAAACGAAAGGGGATTGGCCCTAGATTGTTGTCAGCTGACAGGCTTAGAGAGATTGTCTTGTGGTCTGACACACTGTGATGGAGAATAGAAGAGTCTGGATTGAGTCCCAAGATGAGGAAGGAGCTTTGGACGAGGAATCTGTCCAGTCTTGCTGTAATATGCCCTGGCCCCACCCTCTTGTTTGACCAGGTGTATTTCCCTTTTACTGGCTTTATATCCTCCAACTCCCAGGTATACATTAGGTCCTCTACCCATTCCCTTGCTTGGTCCCAAACTCTTGAGCCTCCTTTTTTCTCATTCGCCGAGAGGGTTAGATTCAGATCCCCCCCGAGGATGATGTTATCCAGGACGTTGTGTTGCATGAAATCCCTTAAGGTCTCCCAGCAAGAGATTTTGTCTTCTGGAAGGACTGGTACATAGAGGTTAAAGAGGCTTAGTTGTCTCCCTGATTCCAAATGAACAAGGCTGGTGTAGATCCAGTGTTTGCACGCTTCATGCATGCATAGGTCGTATTTTTTGGAGTTCCATATTGTGCCAAGGCCGCCTGAAGCCCCTCTGGCACTTTCTGCTATACCGCTACTGACATTCCATCTTTCTTTGGCTCTCCTGAAAAAGTCTTGTCCCTCCATCTTGGTTTCTTGGATCAGCAGGATCTCGTCTTTGGAGGTTTTAATAATGTCTTTTAATGCCTCTTCTTTGGGCGTGCTTCCGAAACCTCTGCAGTTCCAAGACACAAATTTCATTGATTACCTGAGGGGGAGTTTTGGCCTTCCTGGAAGGCCTTGGACTTCTTCCTAGTTTGTCTGACATTGATCAACTTCTTGAGGGTTGGCTGCGATCCGTTTAGGACATCCTTGTAAGTATCTTTTTCTCGCTCCACTATTTTGGACTTCCTTCCTCTTCTTAGTTTTTTTGGGGTGAGTTTGATGCTGCTATGTTCCTCACTGCTGATTCCTGTATGGATCTCACCCTCCTCCATCACTTGAGCTTCCTCTGGCTCTCTGGGATCTTGAGCTTGATCTTTTCCTTTCCCCTGCGACGAGATGTCCACTAGTTCCGGATTTGGTCTCTAGTGTTATGGCTCCTCTGCATGACTTGGCTGCGTCACCACTTCTGTAGTTTCATTTGTTTTTTATGCGTTGGTTTCCTTACTACTGTTCCATGTGTCTTTGTTGGGTCCAGGATCTGCTTGATGTGCCAGAACCGTTTTTTCTGATCTTGGACCCTTTGCCTTTGCGTTGGGTTTTGATTTACCCACTTGTTGCCATCCATCGCTTGTGTCTTTAGCCATGCATGGTTCTTTGGGGCAATTTCTCTGAAAATGCTCGTACTCATGACATCCCCTGCATTTAAACGATAACTGTTCATAGTCGATTTTTTGGAAGTGATGCCACTCTCCTACCTTTAGCTTGACTGCCTCTTGGAGTCCTACCTCTAGATTCACCTCCACACAGATACGAGCATAGGAGTACTGGTCTTTTGGTTCCGCCTTATCTATGTAGTTCCCAAGGCCATTGTCGATTGCCTGGATCGAGGAGCTATTCCAGCAGTGGATTGGGAGGTTTGGGAGCCTGACCCACAACGGGACTTCCTTGGGAACCTCCGATTCCGGATCAAAGCTTGGGTGCCAACGATTCAGGTAGAGGCCTTGAGGGCCCATAAAATAAGGTCTATTCCTGAAGATCAAGTCCCGATCGGCTTCTGAAATAAACTCGAAAATGTAATAACCCATGCCCACTGCATAGCATGTAACACTGTTCTGTATTAATGGTCTCCAGTTCCTTTGTATCCAGTTGTCTGTAGTTTTGGTGGAGGGCCAAAGCCCCATTAACTGGCCAACCAGCCCTCGTTCAATTAGCGAGACCGCAACTCTCATTGGCTGATCCAGAGGCAAATCGATTTCAGGGATCGTTTCTAAGCGTTTTACAAAGCTTGGAGGTGCAATGTTTGAAGGTTTCTTGCCATGTCTGGTCAAGAGTTTGTGAAACGCGTTGCTGTGTGGGGGAGGAGCGCTTGGCTCCCCACCCCCAGGGGTGGCCATGGATCGATCTCTGCTTGGAAACCACAACTAGGTCAAAACTTCCCAGCGTCATTTTGAGAGTTCACCTGATAGCCATTTCATAAGATGTTACTAAAGAAGACATGACGGTTCCCCTTGTTGAAGATCCATCAATTCCATATGACACCCAGGAGCCCACAGGCCCACTTTAATTTGACCCACTCATTTCCTTCCATGCCCTCCCTGGCTTATCTCCTCAACAAACCCTCAAGCTCATTGGCTATATTAGGCATCGGAAAGTCATCAACCTTGTTGACAATGGTATCACCAATAATTTTATTCATTGTCGCATTGCACAGGAAACCAATTTCTATATTCATGTCGTCAGTAATATTCAAATCATGATATCCAACGGTGGGTCCATGAAATGTGGTGGGAGTTGTGAAAATGTGTGTGTTCAAATTGGACAGTACCACCTAAAATCTCTTATGTTTTCCATTGACATCAGAAGTTATGACATTGTGCTAGGTGTTGAATGGTTACGCACTTTCGGTCCCATTCTCATGGATTTTAAGGTATTAGCCATGCAATTCCAACATGAGGGACAATAGTATCAGTTCCAAGAACTCACAACCATTTCTCCTAAGATCATCATTTCACATCGCATGGAAAATATCCTCAGTAAAGGTCACTTTGTTATTGTTTCTTAACTCCATTCCATTCAAGAAGTTGAGACACCCTATGTGCATCCTGGCCTCCAATCCACCCTCTCCAAGCATCAAGTTATTTTTTCCACTCCCCAAGGCCTTCCTTCTTCCCATGGTGTTCATGATCATTCCATTCCCCTTTTCCCCGACATCCTTCCTCCCAATGTTCGTCCCTATCATCATCCCTTTTCCTAGAAAAATGACATTCAAAAAATTGTTCAAGAATTTCTCACCATAGGCATTATACGTCCTAGTACGAGCCCCTATTCTTCTCCCGTGGTCATGGTACTTAATAAATAAGGCTCTTATCACATGTTTCCTGACTTCCGCGCCCTCAACAAACTCACCATCAAAGGAAAAATTCCCATTCCTGTCATTGATGATCTTCTGGATGAATTGAGTGGTGCCCAGATCTTTACTAAACTTTATCTTTGTTCTGGATACCCCCATATACTTATGAAAGAGGAGGACATTCCTAGGATTTTATTTCGAAGTCATGAGGGCCACTATGATTTTTTGGTCATGCCCTTTATCTTGTGTAATGCTCCCTCCCCGTTCTAAGTCCTCATGAATCATGTATTCCTCCTTTTCTCTGTTATTTTGTCTTAGTTTTCTTTAACGATATTCTCATCTATAGTAAAACCTAGACATACCATCTTACTCATGTGGATCAAGTTCTACATCTACTCTCTTAGCACCAAATTTTCTTCAAACAATATAAATGTTCTTTTAGAGCCTTGGAAGTTGAGTACTGAGGTCATATTATTAGCAAGGCAGGTCTCAGGGTGGATCCTAAGAAGATTGAAGCTATGCAGGATTGGCCTCGCCCAAAGACTATCAAAATATTGTGTGGTTTTATGGTTTTAACAAGCTGTTATCGCAAGTTTTTTAAGAATTATGGAAATATTTCGGTGTCTCTCACTGCTCTCCTTAAAAATAATTCTTTCACTTGGAATCCCATAGTAAATTAGGCCTTTCGAGCCTTGAAGGTTGTTATGTGCACCACTCCAGTCTTGGCCCTTCCTAATTTCACAAAGACCTTTTTCCTTGAATGTGATTCTTCCGGGAGAAGAATTGGAGCAATCCTTATGCAAGATGGCTGACCTTTGGCCTTTACCAACAAAAAAATGTTAGAGTGACATTTGGGCCAATCAATCTATGAAAAGGAAATGTTGTCTATTCTTCATGCAGTGGATCTCTGATTCCCTTATCTACTGGGGAAACGCTTCCAAATTAAGACAGATCATCAAATCCTCAAGTATTTTTTGGATCAATGAACCTCCTCACCGAAGCAACAAAAATGGTTGACTAAGCTCTTTGGATATGATTATGAGATCATTTACAAGAAAGGAAAAGAAAATTTGGTTGATGATGCTCTTTCCAGAAAATATGAAGATGAAGGGCCCCTTTTTTCCCTCCTTCATTGTACCATATTGGCTCCAAGATGTTCGCTAGGAATGGTTACAAGATCCCAAAATTTCACATTTGATCCAACAATTACAAGCCAAATATCTAGTTCCCCTGGGTACTCTTGGCACAATGATGTGTTTCTCTACAAAGGTCGTTTGTATTTAAGTAAAAAATCACAACTTAAATCCACGGTGCTCTCCGAGCTTCATGCTACACTCACAGATGGGAACTCGGGATTTACCAAAACATATAACTGCGTCAAACGTTCTTTTTAAGGGATGGTATGAAACAGGATGTTTTCACTTTTGTGGAAGAATGTGATGTTTGTCAATGCAACACGGGAGAAATAGTAAAAGCTCCTTGAACACTACAACCACTTCCATTTCCACCCGCTATTTGGAGGTATATATATATGGATTTTATTGTGGGATTACCTAAATCAAGCAATAAGTCATTCATTATGGTGGTCTTTGATTGTCATGCCAAGTATGCTCATTTATGTGCTCTTCAAGACCCACTTACCACCTCCACTCTGGCTCAATGTTTCATGGATCATGTCGTCAAGCTTCATGGAATGCCTCATTATATTGTTTCTGATCAAGATCTCACTTTCACCAACAATTTTTGGAAACAACTGTTCAGGCTACAAGGCACCCAATTGCGTCTCAGTACATCCTATCATCCCTAGATTTATGGTCAAACTGAAGTTGTCAATAAGTGTTTAGAAACATATTTGAGGTGTTTTGCATATGAACGAAAAAATCAATGGGCTCAATGGTTACCACTAGTTGCATGGTGGTAAAACACTTCTTACCATACAACTACTCTCATGAATCCTTTTGAATTCGTATATGGAAAAAACCCCCCTTCATTTCTCTAATAAATTCTAGGCATCTCGAAGGTCTAGGCAGTTGACCAAACACTTACAATTTACGAGGCTATTCTTCGTACCCTAAAAGAGAATTTCTTCATGGATGAGAATCGCATGAAGTAACAAGCATATCAAGGTTTCTCTGAATGTCAATTTGATGAAGAAGACTAGGTTTTTCTTCGACTGCAACCTTATAAGAAAACTTCACTCAAGGTCGACCATTGTTAGAAACTGGCACCCAAATTTCATGGTCCTTATACATTTATCAAGCGAGTGGTATAGGTGGCCTATCATTTTTCTTTTCCCAGTCATTCTAGGCTCCTTCCTATTTTTCATGTCTCCTACTTAAAGAAGGTGATTGGAACTAAGTGTCAAACTCAAACCAACCTTCCCGAGTTGCATGAAGAAGTTTCCATATGGTTGTAACCAAAAGCCGTTTTGGACCACCATGAGCATAGTATTCATTAGCGCACTGTCAAGGAAGTGTTAGTCCATTGGAAAGATACAATTCCAGTCAATGCCACTTGGGAGCCAAGTACCATTCTACAACAATTTCCCCACCTCAAGCCTTGAGTAAAAGGTTGGTTTTAAGGGGTAAATCATGTTAGGGACCTAACCTCCCTAACCCCTCATGTAGGTAGAATAATATATTTCCTTGTAATAAAGGCCAATATTAATAAGTCCTAGCAATAAGGAAGAATAATTCAAATGTAATAAGACCTAATAGAAGCTTATGCTTCTAGAAGGATATTATTCTAGATTGTTCTTTTGGATAGATAGATTTAGTATAAATAGGAGTAGAGGGTATGAGAAGTTTTGTCTTGGATAATTATTGTAATAGAGCTCTTCTCTGCTAGAGGTTTCCCCCTCGAAGAGGCAAGTGAACATTTTTTCCTATCAATAAAGGTATTATTTTGGTGTTGCATTTCATCTGTTGTGTTGTTCAGCTATTATTCTCTGCAATATTTTTGTTTTCATCTATTTTAATAGATATGGTACCTTACATGGTGTTTTTTGAAGTGAATGTTCGATTGGATAGAACATTGACCAATGATGAGGAAAACAATTCAAAATTAACACCATGGATCCTGGACACTGTCACCTCTCACTCTAGAGAGACAAAATACCATCACACAATTGATCTATACTGACACTTGAAGACCATACTCAGGAAAATGTTGACAATGATAAACACAACTTATAGTGAGATCTTGCTTCAATTGGAGTACCTCCAATTGCAATCTAGAGTTGTGGACAATAAAATTACACTACTATAAAAATAGGCTATGGGTTTAGACATTAACGAGCCCAAAGATGAAAATCAACAGGTTCTTGAGGAAACTATGCCTTCTCCACCTACTTAATTTCTGAATGCTTAAATTTTTGGTCTTTTATTTTTACTATATAGGCCATGATAAGCTAGAAAAAATTCTATTTAGAATCAAGACCATTAAGAGAGGGAAATTTTCTTTATGTAATCATGTACACACTGTCTAGCTATTTTTTGGTAATAGTAAGGCTATAATCCATAAAAAACAATTATATTGTAGCTGGTCTAGTTTCCCAAGTGACAAGCC
The DNA here is from genome assembly GCA_010110895.2 of Picea sitchensis. Taxonomy (NCBI): domain Eukaryota; kingdom Viridiplantae; phylum Streptophyta; class Pinopsida; order Pinales; family Pinaceae; genus Picea; species Picea sitchensis. Next base: position 14,221 of record SNQJ01S0135911.1, read on the forward strand.
AACAACAATGGTTGTGTTTTTTTCTTTTTTGTTAATATGAAATTGGTTCCGATAGCTTACAAAAAAATGTATTTTTTGTTTTAAATTATGAAAGTCATTATATCCATGAAATTAAAAGGTATTGCATTAGTGTAGGGTATTAGGTTCTTAACATAATTAAACATTTTTTTAGACTATAGATCTTGGTTTGTACTAGTGCAACATATAACTTATTTAAGAAATGGTTAAAGAGAAAAACGTTTATAGCAGGAATAAGAGATGCATATATTTTAAGAGTATAATATATGTCAGGACAAAAATATAATAAAAATAGTAAAAAATATTATTTAAAAAAAATGTCTATATGGAATTTGTATGGTCAACTCTATATGTGTGTAGTTTCATTGATGATGAATTTTTGTAGACTATACAAAAACAACATGAAAAATAGAGATATTGAGAGGTATTTAGAAAAATGAAGGTTTTGATGTATTCATAGCCCAAACCACCAATTTTGTCATTCCTAACCTCAATCCAAGGAAACCAAATAATAAAACATGTATGCTAAAGTTGTCACTCTCACCCAAAAATAATTGAATGAAAGGAACAAACACGCGTTCTAGAGAACATGCATGTTTTTAGAATATGGATGTGTTTTTTTTACTAATCATTTACAAATTAGGTCTAATAAGAATGTGGAAAATGAAGCTTGTATGGATATAGGGTGATCAAAAACATGTTGACCCATTACAAAGAACCTTTCAAGGGTATCCTTGGTCTCCCGATGGGGACAATTAACATTATGACTTTTTGAACATTGAGTATCAGTATCTAGAACTTGGATATGGTTAAGGGAAAAAACCCAAGAGTTAGGCCCTAAAGGAATGTTATAGGATTATGAGGCCAAAAAAAACACTTTGAACCACCACGAATGACCTATTGAGGGAATCCTTTGCCTCTAGCTAGGTACATAGGTACCACTGGAATTTTTGAGCACTGGGTATGCGTCTTGGGGCCCTGGACATCGGCTAGGGGAGGAAACATTAAATTTATTTCATAAAGAAAGATTATATCTATCTAGAAAAAATAAGGATGCCTTGTGATCTAGGTGGATATCGGTGGCCACCCATCTTTTCCAACTGGCTCAAAACAATTTTCTGGCAATTTTGGTAATTTACTATTTTTAGGAGTTTTTCGGGTCTTGAACTTACGCAGTTGTTTTGAGGCCCTAAACAACGTTTTTTTGGAAAATGAGTTGAAACATGAAGCCTCCTTCGTTATTTCTCACACAAAAATTGTATTCCTTGGATGGATCATTCTAACGAGGTATTGAGTGCTCCAAACAGAAATCGTATGCAAAAGTTACACCCCTAGGAATTTGACGTATCAACTACCTCCATCGTGGCCCACAAACCTTTTGGATTTTCATCTTCCGGGGTTAGGGTTTTGGATTTTCCTTATGTTAAAAATGCCCTTAGAGACTCATTGTAATGATCATCTTCTTGCGAATGTGAGTAACCATTACATCTCTTCTCAGAGATAAGTTGCCACCATTCTAGCGATTATTTGACTCTGTATTTTTACAATCCTTGTACATTTCTTTCATTAATAAAAATCATGTATTACTGTATCTCGGTGTTTATGGTTGCATCTCTGATATACTTATGTTATATTATTGGATATCTGTGATATCTCTGTGCATTTCCTTATTATATCTCTGCTCTCATTTCGTGTAAAAAATAATTCAGATCAATGGTATCAAAGAAGGCTGCTCCTGATCGTTTTTCAGTGCATGTCCGTGACGAGGTCTGAGTATAGAAAGTTGGGTCTCAAGATTGTCTCTCTTGAGGAAAATCCCTCTCGCACACCCAAGAAACCATCAATGGCAGAAGAAAATAAAAACGACAGAGCAGACGATTCTATCAATATGTTGCTTGAGCAAGCTCTCATGCGATAGCGAGACGAAATGATGTTGAATTTTTCTGACATCCTTCAACGCCTGTCGATAGCATCAGGCATATCTTCATCAAGCGACCACTTTGGAGACACCTCTCCTTTTAAGGTACAAGTCAATTTTTATATTCCTGTATTTGTAGGACATATAGATGCAGTAGCCCTAGACAAATGGTTAAATCTGCTAGAAGGTTATTTCTCTGTTCACAATTTTTTTGATAGATTAAAAATCACCTTCACGCTCCTTAAGGATCTCCCCCATGTCAAACATTAGTGGGAAACTTACTGGGAGAAAAGTTCCAAGGAGGAGTCTGGAATATATGGGGCCGAGCCCACTTGGGATTTGTTTGTGGATGCGGTAAAGGAACAATATTACCCTGTTGGAAACTATGAGGACCAGTACATGAGATAGATCACACTGTGGCAAGAGAGGGGCCAAGTAGTGTCGAAGTTCACCAATACCTTCCATACCTTTCACACCAAGCTGGGTATCAAAGACTCCGAGCGACATTTGGTTCTGAAATACCGCGGGGCTCTACACACATACATCTAAAATGAAATGGATTTTCTGGATATCTCATCACTCGATGTTGCATATCGATATGCTGTTAAAATCGAGCAAAAATTTAGGCACCAGAACAAACGAGAGTTCTGATCTGCAAATCCGCAACAACCAAAGTATGAGAAAGACGACCCTAACAAACAACTTCCTGAAAACCAGCCTAAGCCATAGGAAAATAAGGGTCATGGGAAGACAAAGAAGGACACCTAAAAATGGTGTGATTTCCACAAAATCCCTTGGCACAACACCGAGCAATTCTGCTCAAAATAGTCATTGGTGGTCGAGATCAAATACAAGGAGCTGAAACCTGATTCATAATCTGATTCTGAAAATAATGGTAAAATATAGATCATCAATGCAGACCCCATTTCTATTGTCGTGACCGCAACAATTCAACCAGAAGAACCAAAAGATCCTGAAGAGGGGGAGCACCTTTTTCATTCATAGATGTGGGTGAAGGGGACCCCATTGCATTTTATTGTTGATAGCGGAAGCAAGAGGAACCTCATCTCAAAAAAGTTGGGATTGTTGACAATACCACACCCACAGCCATACAACATCGGGTGGCTTCGTGAAGGACGAGATCTTCGTTTCAACCAACAGTGTCGATTTCCATACAACATCCAGCCCTTCAAGGATGAGGTCTTATGTGATGTTTCCCCACCGGATGTCTGTGATGTTCTCTTGGGCCAGCCATATATGTGGAGATGCCATGCTGTTTATGATCCTCGACCCTATAGTTTCATTGTTTCTCTAGGGGTTCATCTCTATAAAATACCATAGGTAGTTCCGAATATTGTTCCTCTTAAACAATGCCGCAAGGTAGTATCTCATAATGCAAAATTCAACTTCTTCACAATCTGTTCAAAAGGGGAATAGAAGGACACTGCAACCACTACAACCTCGCCCCAAGCACCTTCTATCAAACAAAAGCAGGTTGACAAGGTTGCAACAAAGCACAAATATTTCTTCTGCACACCGTCCTCTCATCTGGCTTGAATTTTTGAATAGCCTCAGCCTCAACAGGTTCGTGACAGACTTCCATAAACTAAGTAGTATGACGTCTCCAACAAGGAAAGTAGCTCACCAAGATTCAGATTCAACAAATGCTTGTTCCTCTCCCACGGGCACTCAATGCAATGGAGACCATTTCTTCCTAAGGAGGGAGGATTGATCCAGGTGGATATCGGTGGCCACCCACCTTTTCTAACTGGCTCAAAACAGTTTTCTCACAATTTTGGTAATTTACTATTTTTAGCAGTTTTTCGGGTCTTGAACTTCTGGAGCCATTTTGAGGCCCTAAACGACGTTTTTTGGGAAAATGGGGAGCAACATGCAAGTTCCTTTGATGTTTATCACAAAAAAATTGTAGTCCTCAGATAGATATTTCTAACGAGGTATCAAGCACCCCAAACGAAGATCGTATGCAAAAGTTATAGCCCCGGGAAGTTGACGTATCAACTATCTCCATCAGGGCCCACAAACCTTTTGGCTTTTCATCTTCTGGGGTTAGGGTTTTGGATTTTCCTTATTTTAAAAAGGCCCTTATAGCTTCATTGTAATGATCATCTTCTTGTGAATGTGAGTAGCCGTCACATCTCTTCTCAGAGAAAAGCTACCACCATTCTAGCGAGTCTTTGACTCTGTATTTTTACAGTCTCTGTACATTTATTTCATTAATATAAATCATGTATTATTGTATCTATGTGTTTATGGATTCATCTATGATATACTTCTATTATATTATTGGATATCTAGGATATCTCTCTGCATTTATTTATTATATCTCCCCTCTCATTTCGTGCCGAAAATAATCTAGATCACCTTGAACAACCACAGAAGACCTATTGAGGGTATAATTGTCCTATTATTATGGATTTCAATGAAAATAGGTGGTTTTGAGTAGTAGGTATGTGTACCAGGGCCTTGGAAATGATATGGGGAATAAGGAAATTCCTTAGTTCCTAATGAAAACTTTGAGACATCTAGAGAAAAGAAAAATGCCTTGTACAACTGTACATTACCTTTGGAGGGTATCATGTTGATTAAGGTTGGTTGTCATTGATGTCAACCCTTGAAGAAAGCCCCGTAGCACAAAGGTTAGGTAATGGACCCAAGATTGTTTGATGTAAATATGAATCTTTATTTCCTTGTCATGTTTTATAATAATTAGAAATGGATGAACTCCAAATTGGTCCCCTTATGGTGAAAGCCCTCACGGGAAGACGCTTTACAGATTGAGTTATCCTAGAAGTATGGTTAGATAACCCATGCTTATTTGTGGAATAATGAGATGAATTTCAGTGAATTTTTCATTGAAACTATCCTATATGGATATTTCTTGTCATTCCATTTCCGGTGGTATGTGGAATGTCACATAACTCCTCACGGTTAGAGAGTTATGGCCATGAGAAGTTGGAGAACCCAGGTTTGGGTAATGGACCCAAGTTTGTTTGATGGATAATGGTATGAGTTTTGATATATTTGCAGATAATACTATTCTGTATTGATTGTACATGTCATTTCATTTATGGTGGTATGTGGAATGCCACATAACTCCTCATGGTTTGAGAGTTATGACCTTACGAAGTTGGAGGACCCTCTTATGTCATCTAGAAGCCCCAAAAGGTCAAAGTAGTCAAAGTGGTTTAAGAGATTTTAGAAGGTAAATAATATATTGAATTGATGAGTGTATTATAATTCAAAGTGAATACAAAATAAATTATTTAAACAATAAATTTAATATAGAAATTAGAAGCGGGTTAACCCTAAAATAAGGAAAGTGGGCAAACTGACCTAGAAGATATTTTTAAGGAAGCTACTTGGAGAGTATAAAGAAGAGGCAAGGCTCTCTCATTTTATATGCAGTTGAGAATATTGAATACCTATAGGTGTATGAGGTAACACAAGGATATCTAAGCCAAATTTCTGAGGGAAGGTGAAGAAAATAAGGCCAAAATTCAATGAAGGATAAATTATTTTGATGATGCTTTCTAAGGTATGTTATTTATAGGTCATCTCACCATTTTCACAATATTGTTTTTTTCTAGAATGATTCATACCGTGAAATTACTATTCCATTGAGGAAACATATCCAAGTATCTTTGGTAAAAAATTCATCTTGTGGGTCGCTCTATTTTTGGAGTTACACTCTGTGAAAAATAGGGTTTGTGGCTAGTCCTGAAACTAGTCAAAAACAAGTGTTTCGGGTAAAAACGTCATAACTTCTTCGTAACAGATCCAAATTCAGTAACACCAAATGTTTTGGTTATATTACATTCCGTAGTATGTTTTTTAATAGTTTCATATCGATTCAACAAATATTCCGTGCGGGGCACGCTCTACAAGGTCACTCTCTAGAATAAGACAACATTCAACAAGGTACACCATTTTTTCTATAACTAATTTTCTGAGAGGTTCCAAGTAGTGAAACCTGGAATATTTCATAAAACACACCAAAGAACATTGTATATCAGTTTCATATATTTATTCATTACAGGTGCAAATTTATGATTATTTCAGGTTAGGGTTGTTGACTAATCCAAAACTAGTCATGTGAGACCAAAGAAAAGTTTGATGTAAATGCTAGTCTCTTGTTGTTTAAAGTTAAGGAAGGTTTACAGGTATGTGATCATATAAACCAGGTCTATTACAAATTTATAATTCATATTTGGATAATGAAATTGATGAGGGATTTTGGTTGAGGTACAAGTTGGGTACATGGTTGAGACAAGTAGTTGATGAGTTGGCACATACATGAGGTGTATAGTTGATGATGTTGGTACATATTGATGAGTCATAGTTTATGAGTAGTTGACACATGATTACTACATACTTGGTACATGGTTGGTTGCACTTGTTTATGGTATAGGTTGATTATAGATTGTTTGGTACAGGTTGGTGCATGGTTGATGCACTTGTTTATGGTACAGGTTGGTACATGGTTGATGCACTTGTTTATGGTACAGGTTGTTGCATGGTTGATGCATTTTTTTATGGTATAGGTTGAGGTACAAGTTGATGCATGGTTGATGCATGGTTCAGGTTTATTGGTATAGATTTACAACGGTATATCTCATAGTGATAGTGTGACAATGGTTCCATCATTCTACTTCTACTTCAGGGTGGTTGGATGGGGCAAGGACAGGTGCTTGTAGCCACCTTCCGGTTGTATCCAGAGAACATAGGGGATTGTAGCCTCTTTATGGTTGTAGCCAGATAATTGGGGAGTTGGAGCTTCCCTCAGGTTGTAGCCTGAGAAACTAGGGGGTTGCATCCGCCTTCCAGTTGCAGCTGGAAAACAAAGGAAGTTGGTGCTTCCAATGAATGTAATTCTTCAAGACAGATAAGAAAAAGAATTATGTGGTTTTCTCCCGATTTGGGTTTCCACGTAAAACACTGGTATATTGTGTATTGTGTTATTGTTCATTTCTTATTGCTCATTATTGGATAATAATTCTACATTGATATAACACTTGGATTATTTGAAGAAAAAAAATTATTATTGCGCTATTACTGATTCACTCCCCCTCTCAGTAATCCAACAATTGGTATCATAGAAGGTTCCTTCAAAAATCAGTTTAACCACTGAAAGGTAGATCATGGAGAGTAACAGCTTGTATAAAAATGGAATACCACAATTTGATGGACAAAAGTATTATTTTTGGAGCATAAGGATGAAGACATATATACAGGCATAGGGATTTCAAGTTTGGCAATCAATTGTAGATGGATACACAACACCAACAGTTCCACCAAGAAATGAAAAAATAGTGAAACTCGGTGAGAATAATTCCATAGCCAAAAATGCACTTTTTAATGGTCTCAGTGATATAGTATTCACCAAAGTTGCACATTGTAAATCCACTAAAGAGATTTGGGACAAGCTTCGAAATATTTATGAAGGAGATACAAAAGTCAAAGAAACAAAGCTTCAAACTTACAGAGGTTAGTTCGAACAACTAAAAATGAAGGAAGATGAGAATATTGCAGCCTGCTTCTTACGAGTCTATGAAACAGTGAATGCAATCATAGGATTGGGAGAAGAAATCGAATAATCTGTAATTGTTCAAAATGTACTAAGATCTCTTCCTATGAGATTTAACCCTAAGATATTAGCACTAGAAGAAAGATCGGATCTAAACTCAATAAACATGGACGAACTGCATGGAATCTTCACAGCATATGAAATGAGAACTGAACAAGAAAATCCATATGTAAAAGAAGCAGCCTTCAAAGCATCCAAAAGATCAAAGTAAAAGAAAAAGGAACAAGATGAATATAACAACAGTAGTGACGTCTCGGAAGATGATGAAGAAGTGGCCAACTTCATCAAAAGATTGAACAAGGGAACCAATGGTAGGTATAGAGGTGAGCTTCCTTTAATTTGTTTTAATTGTGATGGTATTGGTCATTTTGCTAACAAATGTCCTCATAAGAAAAAGAGGAATGATGAAGGTTACTGAAAAGAAAAACACACATATACAGGGAAAATAACTACAAAGAAAGTTTTCAAGAAAATATTCTGCACCAAAGAAGACATCTCATCATCAGATCAAGATGAAGTCAGTGACAGTGAGACAGGAAGAGTTCTATTCATGGTAGTAAAAGACTCTGACAAAGAAGACTCTGAAGAAGAATATGAAGAATCCGAAGAATAATATGAAGAAGTCAAAGAAGAAATTGAAGAAGCAGAAGTTGACTATCGAGAAGAATTAATGTGTTCCATAGAAGTTATCAGAAGAGAAAAGAAGAAAAACAAGAAACTACAAGCATAACTAGACAAGAAAAAGGATACTTGAGAACTAGAACAAATGATCACAAAATTGAAAGTTCAAATAGAAGAAGATAAAATAAATGATGAAGCACTCAAAGAAAAGCTAGAAGAAAAGGACATGATCATTGGAAACTTGGAAGCAGGGTTTGTCGCACTTAGAAAGGATATTCAAAAGAAAAATATGCAGAATAGTTCAAAATTTTTGGATGACATTATCAGTAGTAAAAAATCTCATCTTGACAAGTCCGGACTTGGATACAATCAGATAGAAAATGGATCAAGCTCCAAAACAACAGAGCAAGAAACATATCCAAAAAGTTATGTAGAAACAATTAAAGAGGATAGGAAGATATACAAGGAAGATTACATGGACACTCCTCCACCAAGAAGATCCAGTTTCATAATAAAAAATAGATAGATAGGCCTCAAGAAGAAGAAGGATTCTTAAGACCACCTCCTTTCATAAGATCTTCAACTCCCAGGTATCAAACTATATTTTTTGGTTTATGTTATGCATGTAATAATTTTCGACATAAAGTTGTGAATTGTAGAGCTAACAACAGGAACAATAACAACTTTGAGAGTCATACACAAAGGGGTTATTCAAGAAGACCTAGTGAAACACAAAGAATAAGTTACAACAGGTTTGAATCTTTGAGAACTGAAGTGGATTTTTACAAATGTAACAATTTTGGACACGTGGCCAAATATTGTAGAATGATAGTCCTTCCTAAAGAACCTCAACAAAATAACAACAATCATAGACATGAACCTCAGAAAATGACATGGATAAGAAAGCAAGATCAATATAGCAATGAAGAATGCACAATTTCTCTAACAGCTAAGTAGAAGAAACATGGTTGGTATGTTGACGATGGATGTTCAAAACACCTGACAGGTGATAGAGACAAGTTTCTTACATTACGAAAGGAAAGAGATGGATTAGTCTCCTTTGGAAATGATGATTCATCCA